>OZ038479.1:22652423-22697423 GCA_964036315.1 Acanthosepion esculentum | reverse complement strand
GGCAGAAGAAAAGACTGAACAACTGCTGCAAAATGGAGGTTTGCTAGTTTAGGGTCAGTTTATTGTGAATAGAAACCTACCAGAACAATAAAGGCTCCATGCATAAAGTTTGCCATGAAAAAGTTAAAGAAAGGAACACCAGAAAATAAATAAATAAATCTGGCCCAATCAAAAGAACAAAGAGATTTTGATGTTAGCCAAAACCAGGCTTTGCTTCAAGTAGTCTGGAGCCTTTCAGAATTATATATAAGGAGACAGCTGAGAAACAAAGCAGTGGCAACAGCCAGGAACTGGTCCAAGCATGTCACATCAAGATCTTCTGCTTAAGACATATTTCTGCTCTTTATAATGGCTGATTACACAGCAGATTTGCACCGCAGCATGTTTCAAAGGTAGCCACACTCCCAACACTTGCCAACAAGACTACTGCCAAAGTCTGATTCGTAAACTAATGACTATCAACCTGAATAAACTTTCACCAAGCATATTTACAAAGGACTTTCCCCAATTGAAGTTGATTAAATAAACATATATTAGCTGTTTATATCTTTGATTCTGTTCCATTATTTTGATGTGATCTGATTTTTTTTTACTATGCCCCTGTGGTGTTTCTCCACAAAGCCTACTTTCAAAATCATGGCCTTTATTTGGACTTGAACACCTAACCACTTTTAGAAAATATGTAAGTATTTCTGGCTGTTGTTATTTACAGGAGATTGAAACTGATATGAGTTTTCCAAGCAGGGATGTGAAACCCCAAAAATACCATTTTCCCTTATATAGGACGTTTAATGTTTGCATTTGGGTAACAGACTATAGGTGTTATTTTTCAATATCTTTGATACTTTTTTTCCCTTTAATCTACATATAAACCTTTTTTTGTTGAGACAGGACCCAGATTAATCTTGTTCGAAGTAAAGGGTGTCCTTCCTGATAGAAGATTTGGCATAATGATTTGGTGTTTTTATCAAGACACTATCTCTAGAATGGTTGGCATTCAAGGCTTGAGATTCCACCCTAGCATCATATATATATATATATATATATATATATATGTTATAATATTTTTTGTTTTTAAAAATATGATTCCTTCGCTACATAAGAGTTCTCATGTTTCAAAAGCGAGAGCCGAAACCCCTAACATAATTTTTGAAGTTATGTAGAGTTAAGGTGCCTGGACCCGCTTCCTTGTCAAGCGAGAATTTCCAAATTCCCAAATTCTTCAAAAATTCTTCAAAAATTATGTTAGGGGTTTTGGCTCTCGCTTTTGAAACATGAGAACTCTTATGTAGTGAAGGAATCATATTTTTAAAAACAAAAAACATTATAATATAAGCTCTACTTCTGTATGGAGCACTGTCTTTTTGAAAATAAAAGCAAAATACTAAGGAACACCGGATTATCTACCTAACGTGTTCTTTCCTATTTTTCTGCACACCTGCATATATATATATATATAATATATATATATATATATATATATATATATATAGGATTGGTGTAGACGGAATAAAATTCCAATAACCAAAAATGCAATTCTTAAAAGAGTTCTCAATACAGAGTAGAGCAAATATTATTTATTCAAAGTTATAACATAAATATGTTATAGAATCACTACAAAATAGCCATTTTGTTTGAACACTTCTGGTGTTTTATCAAGTGATGGTGTTGGATGTAGAAGTTTCTACATTCAACACCATCACTTGATAAGACATCAGAAGTGTTGAAACAAAATGGCTATTTTTGTATAGATTATATAACACATTTATGTTATAATTTTTGAATAAATTATATACCATTTAAACATGTCTGATTAAACAATTTAGACATGCTGTGTTCCTTTTGTAATCACAAATAATCTTGCTGTTTCATGATTAAAAACCGCAAGGAAGGTACCATGTTGTATCTATTCATTTTATTTTTCTGAGTACTTTTGATATATTCACAATATCATCTTCAGGGCTATGATGGCTAGGACAATTAGTTGTGTCCCAGAAGTGGTGAAACAATCATGGGCAAAGTCACAAATGGTGATTTAAAAAAAAAAATTTCCTTGTTGTAAAGGTTATAATGTAGGGGAGGCAACTTAGTTAAAAATTGAGTTCTTGTGGTACGTTATAGTTCGCTTGTTTTTTTGTTTTTTTTTTAAATGTTTTAACATAGATATTTCTAAAGAATTGTATGCTATAAGCATTTCAGAGCATTTGTACTATATTCATAATTAATTTTGTTAAGTGTTGGTTTTAATTTTTTTAAGAAAAATAGCTTTGAGAATTTGTAGTTTCTGGTTATTATGTTCTTGGTGAAGTATTATCAACTAATATACTTCTAAATTGTGAATGTGGACAGGAATGTTTTTGCAGATGTTGTGCAATGGAGGATGAATCATTCATGTGTAGAGTGGGCCATCTTGATAGTGTTATTTTAGAATGACTAACATATACATTAGCTTTTTTGTCAGAGATGCAATCTCCCAAGGGACATTTAAATTGATATATAGTGTTGGCTTTCTGCAATATGTCAATTGGTGGGGAGGAGTTATTATTGGTTGCTTTAAATTTGGTATAGTATTTAATAAATTTTATTTTTTTACTGGGATCTGTGCAGGATATATTAGTATTTATGAGTTTTTATGATTTTTTCATCTTGTGCATATTTAAAATGCATCTGGTTACAATACAGAAGATTGATGTCTTTAGGGTTATTCGAGGATGTGTTATATTCTGTTTTATTTAAACTGAAATTTATAATAGATCACCTTATTTGTTCATCTATAATATAGTTAGGAAAGCAATTATTAATAAGAGTTTGTTTAATGTTTTTTAGTTCAGTATAGAAAATATTTTTTATGGATGAGTTAACTTTAGTACAATTTATTAAATTTTGTATAATTGCTATTTTGTAGTAGATGCACTTTTATAATTAAGAGTGCATGAGTTTATGCTGGTAGGTTTCATAAATTGTATTATTATTGTTAATTTCATATGTGAACTTAAAGACAGTTTTTTTTTTAAATTCTTGCTGTAGTTCATGTATTTCATCAAAGATTTTTATTAAGATGAGGATATTGTCAACATGTCTAAGGTAGATGGAGGGTTTTTTAAATTACAAAATATATTATTTTCAAGGTTAGCCAAATAAAAATGACTAAAAATTGGTTCCAGAACTGAGCCCATGAAAACACCATCACGTTATACATATATATTGTTTTTGTGGTCAAAGAATGGAACTTCGATAGTACAAGTTAAAAGTAGTTTCCATAATATGTTGGGTTTGATTTTTAATGAAGGGAGAGATGAATTATTGTATATATTGTTTATAATTATGTCGACTGTTTCTCTAACTGAGATATTGGTGAATAAATTATCAATATCAAGTGAGGCTAGAGTTTCATTATCAGGTTTTTGTGTCTTTAAGATTTCGATTAATTCAAGAGTTTGATACTGTATTTAATTTTTAATTAAGTTACCTCCCCTACATTATAACCTTTACAATAGGGAAAAATTTCAAAAATCACCGTTTGTGACTTTGCCCATGACCAGAATTGTTAACCGTCTAACCACAAAGACAAAAATTCACTTCTGAGAGACAACTAATTGTCCTAGCAATCATAACCCTGAAGATGATATTGTGAATATATCGAAAGTACTTGAAAAAATAAAATGAATAAATACAGCCATGATACCTTCCTTGCACTCTTTAATCATGAAACAACAAAACTTATATGCAATTATGAAAGGATCTTATTAAAAATAAACAAACACAATATATCTAAATTGGATAACCAGATAAGTGAAAATATGCTTCCAAAATATATATATATATATATATATATACGACTCTTCGACAGAATTGAGTCACTCTCAGTCACTGTGTGTTTATCCGAATCTAAAAATAAACACGCTAAAATTCACCTTCATTCCGTACCGTATGCTGACGGCTTAGTGGTAGAAGTTCAGACTGACGCAAATTCAGTCGGGTTTTGATCCTAGCGCAGAGGCAACCGGACGTCTAGGCACATTGATGAGCTGTGAAACAGCGAAACAGTCTGTCTGTGGATGACAAAAATATATATATATATATATATATATATATATATATATATGATACAGTATGCTATATTTATGGGTTAAGGTGCTCAATATCAGGTATAGAGTGCCTGTAAATATAAAAGTGGGCATTGAGGTCAAGGCCCAGCAGAAACAATCTTCAGGCCATGTGTATTGTTTTTTGGCTTGACTATATGGGAGGCATGGTGGAGTAATGGATAGCAGCTCGGATTGAGGAATTGGAGAGCCAAGTTCGAATTCCAGTCGAATCCTCACTTATGTGCTAATACCCTTGGGAAAGGTATGAATTCTCTTCTTCTACCCCCAGCTATGGGTAAATAGCAGAACAGACCGGGTTCTATAGCCTTGGATGGCAACTGGTCTGCAGCAAAAAGAAGTGGCAACCTACTGCAGGAAAAGATCTGCCTCGTCAGTCATGTATCGAAAGATACATGATTGCCTAAGCATGTATCAAGCATGGCACATAACTGACTGACTATTTATATATGTTGGTCAATGGTGCATTATCGGTAGGTCTGTTGTATTATTCTAACAGTTATTGGGTAGGTAGTAATGTTTGTTTCAAATTATTCTAGGGGCTATTGAGTAGAAATAATTGTGTATTCAAATGCAGTATACATGTATATATATATATATATATATATATATATATATATATATAAATATAGGTAACTATACTTGTGTCGAAAAACCTTCGAACTCTTGATTTAACAATAGCCAAATCAATCACGAAGGGAAAAAAAAGGTTTTAAAAAAGAAAGAGCCAGGAACATGAAAGTCTGTCGAAAATAATCGCACAGATACAGGTTCAAGGCCCAAAGAAAAAACCCTGATACGAGTAAACAACTAAATAAAGAGCTCAATACAAACGTAGAGCAAACCTTGTCAAACCTAATGAGCCAGACAAACCTACCATGGTTTCACTTAGGCAGATCGTCAGAAGATCATTCACCATTTCACAGGTCTTTCTTTCATATTGTGGAGCAGTGTTTCGAAACATTTTTTCAACCAGCACACCTTTTGGGCACAAACTTTCAAATTGCTAATATTATACTGAATTTAATTTTCATAGCAACATAACACTTAGGTATTAGTGCAAAAATAATTTTAACATTGTTTTCATTTCTACCATAAATGCTAATGATTTAAATGCTCAAAGCTTATCTCGGTGTTTTCAATGTGATGGTTGACTTTGGTGCTGACTGGCTAAGGGTCTTACTTTAGATTCCATGCTGCTTAGAAGTAATTATAGATCTCCTTGTTTTGCAATTTGCAGGCAGTTTCTTTGTTTAGTAAGAAGCTGTGCAACTGTGTTGAAACCACATTCAGCCATATAGGAATTTGGACAAGCAATGAAAAAAAGTTTGATAGCTTCCCACAGCTTTAGATATCTTTCAGAAATTTCCTTTTATAGCCAATATTGAATAACTTTTGATTCACCACCTACCAAATGAAATAAAAACTCCCAGTGCCATCTTTCAACATAACAGAGCTCACAAGGGGGCACTAGCAGTCATGTTGGGAAACATTGCTGTGGAGTGTCATGCCACCTTCCTCACCAGCAGAAAAACTGGTTCAGATGACATACCCAAGTAAGGACATTTTTTTTTAAATAAAGGAATTTTTTTATAATAAATAATGCTTTTTAGTAAAAAAACATCTTTCATTAAAAGAAGGATATTTTAAATGAAAGATTTTTTCCAGCTGATTCTGTAAAGGAAGAATACATAATTTTTTTCAAATGAAAGATTTGTTTTTCAAATATAATTTTTTTCTTTTTCGATTGTAGGTTTATCTTTCTTTAAATTTATTTTTAGATTAAGTGTTCTTCATTTCATTAATTGATTTATAAAAATGAAAAGGATTCATATTTTGGAGATGAAATATTAAATTTTTAATGAGATGTGTTTTCAAATGAAGAATATTAAAAAAATAAAGATTTCTTTTACAATGTAGAATTATTCTTTTTTCAAATGTAGTATTTTTTAATTAAGTAGTTTTCTGCTTTTAATTAACTATTTTTATTTATAAATAAAATATTAATATTTTTAAATAAGAAAATTAAATGAAATACATTTTTATTCAAATAAACAAGGTCAATTTTCAAATAAAAGAATTTTTCAGAATTTTTATTTTAAATAAAGAATTTCCTTCAATGATTTAGAAATAATTTTTAATTAAATATTTTGTATTTTTTAAATGAGGATATTTTATTAAAAAAAAACTTTTTTCGATATTTTTATAAGTATTTCTTTATAATTTTTTTCGTATTGTTATATTTTTTCATGAAACAATTTTTTAATTTTTGCTAAGTTAATCCTGAATTATCTCCCTTATTACTTCTTACGCGCCAGACATTTTTTCTTCATTTTTTATTTTTTTCGACTGCAGCACAAAGAGATCAGACGGAATAATTGACTTTAATTCTGAGAATATTTGCTTTAAATCGATTGCATATTGAAGATCATAGTTGCTTTATTTCTTACTGATTTCATCAGGAACAAAAATCAAACCAAGACAAGAAATAGTCAAAAAGATTCAATGTCGTAAGTATTTGGTTGGTTTGTTTTTGTTTGTTTGTTATTAACTTGTTAAGTGTTTAAAATAAATTTCACCAGTTATTGAATTTTAGAATCGTTTCACATTGTCTTACCCACAAAAATATCAAAATCGTTTTAATGTAGAGAGACTTTTTGAAAAAGACGACGTCGTTATTATTATTATTTTTTTTTTTTTTCTTCTTCATTTTCACAATTTCACAACAGAAAATAAACAAACAAACGAACGTAATTTTACATTTAAAAAAAATGACTGGATTTTGATGAAAAATAAAAATTATGTTTATTGTGTTGAGATTTTAAATTTTGACAAACCCTCTGCCTAAATAAATTTAAATACCCGCTATTTTTTTCCTTAGTTCTAAATTTTCGCTAAGTTTTACTTTTCGGGTATTGTTAAATTTAGCGTTTCAAACGATTTCTGCATACCAAAAACTGATTTACTTCCCTTACATTCTCCCCCTAATTTTTTTTTAAATAGCCTCATATTCTGAGGCCTTCTTTGGTTTTGAAATGCCATACATGAAAAATGCGATATTTCAACCATTTTTTTAAGTAAGTGAAGTGAAGTAAATAAAAGTAAGTAAAAAATAAATTTAATCTCCGTAAAAGAGATATGCACGAATATATGATAAAATATAGTTTTCTTTTACGGTATGCTATATTTATATGGGATGGGTTAAAAATAAAATTGCTCAATATCATGGATAGCGCGTATGTAAATATAAAAGTAGACATTGAAGTCAACACCCAGAAGCGACAGTCTGTTTCATACTAAACGCAGTGCCGGATGATTGCGTTTAGCATGCAACAGAATGTCGCCCCTGGGCGTTGATTTCAATGTCCACTTATTCATTCAATTTATATGGGGTCATATTTTTCGAAAAGCCAGAAAATAAGTTCTGCATTTTGATTTTCTGTGAGCATTTCCTTAACATATTCCTTCATATCGGATCTGATCATTAATTCTTCTTGGGCATTTTTAGGGTTACCAAGCTTCAGCCATGTTTTCCGTGTTGTTACCTCACTAAACTGTTTCTTCATCTATATAATAAATGCGAATGTCAGTGTGTCACTGTGTCATACTTTTTCAACTTCACTCTTAGAGGCTGTAGCCGAACATATCATACCATTTTAGAATCAGGCTGACTCCGTAAGCAAATTAAAAACAATTCCGGGGCAGATCTGGATCCACAATCCTGAAATTTTGGATTCTCAAGTTTTTATTACTGCGATTTTTTTTTTTTTTTCGGTGATTTTTTTTTTAGTTGATTTTTTGGCAACAAATTTTTTTTTTATGATAACAATTTTTATAAATTGGAAATAAATTTGGGAATAATCAAAATTAATTGCAAAATCCAGCAAAAGTTGCTCATGAAATGAAAAATAATTGTTTGTACAAAAAGTAAGGACCTACATACATCAAATTGTCTTTAAATTAAGTGACAGCAGAAGAGATATCATTGAACTTTTAAAAGGTAAGCTTAGATATTAATGCAATACTTAAATGCAGTAATCAATTTTGAGTTCTTTTGTAGTTTATTGTTGCCTATTGCATTCACCCCTCCTTACCTATTGTGATGAAGGCCCAATCAAAAGCCTTCCACAGGAGCTAGCTTAAATGCCACCCGATAGGGCAGCTTTTAAGCTAGTAATAAATACTGAATTAGTGAATTACCTCTTGAGAGATCAATATATGAGACTTTTTTTTAATTTTTTTTTATTTTTTATTTTTTTAATTTTTTTTTTTAGGAAGGAGAATGTAAGGGAAGTAAATCAGTATGTTTGGTATTTGAAGCGCTAAACTCGACATTATCCAATTCCTGACAAAGATTGTTTAGGGTTAGTCTAGCATTTGATTTTGTTATTTTATTTACATGTGGACTATTGTCCTCATCTTTGTTGTTGTTATCACAACGTTTTAGCTATTGTACCCTCCGACCTATATCAGGTGTATGTTGATCCAGGTAAGCTTCAGGGAATTCCGAACTGAACCCTTTATTTAATCTATGTGGGTATGCTGTTCTCATTCCACTGTCCATGTCTACTGCTTATTTTTTGTTCAAGTAAGAAGACATAAAAGAGAACAAGATTTTATAAAATCTAATTCAAGTGTTTATAAATTTACCCACGTCATTCCAACTTATTGGTGAACGTCTAGGTAAATAACTTATTTTTGAGTTTTTCTAACAATTAATGTTGAGTGATTAGAAAACAGTGCACAAGTTTTGGGTCTGCAGATCTGGGGGTAGCAAGGTGCCTCTGATGGAATTACAGAAGTGCCATTCCAATATAGATATTCCAGATAATGGTCATCCAACACCAGAGTGAGGTGGACGTGGTACTTTGTGCACCAAGTCAGACCATCTGTGTCAAAAAGAGCTGTTAGGACTGTGGTAAGAAGGTGTAAAGCATGTCAGTCTATAGAGCACTGCTCTGTATGATGGTCAGTTAAACTTGTGCGACACCTGGAGTAGAGTAAGTATGAAAGTCTCCCATTACATGTCCTTGCTCTTATTGACTGTGGGCCCCGCTCAATTTGTAGTCTGGCAACCACTGCTTCAACAAGACTCCTCAAGCATCATTCACTAATTGGCAGCAATATTTTTTGAGCAATGTTTGCCAGATTCTCACAGACAACAACACTCCTTTCTCTAGTAGGCAAGTTAAGCAGTGTTTTTGACAAGTGGGGAGTTGGCCTTCAACTGTGATGTGCATGCATGCCATCAGTGAATAGCCAAGCAGAGAGGTACCACCAGAGTGTAAAGACCACCAGGAAGCAATGTACTGGTACAATCTGACGCCAAAGGATGACGTTTCAAGTGTAACCGCACCAGCTAATGCTGTCTACCCATACTGGGGCCAAATAAAGGGAGTTGATAGCACACACCCCCACTTGATCATGAAGAGGTAGATGGACCATACAACATTAGAGATTGTGTCTGGGTGAAGCCTCCCAATAGTTTCAGAAATGGTGCATGTAAAGAGTGTGATCAGTTAGCACTCGATACTGATCAATGGGACCCCTGTACTACATAAAAGATTTCTGTCAAACGTTTGGAGCAACTTCATTGACAAACAGCAACAGCAGTGATTAGTCATGCAATAGTCCCCATAACAATCTACCCGCTCACCCTAGCATGTCAGACAACTCATCTGAAGAGATTTGTACCATCCCTTACCATGTGCCAAAGGAGACCAGGGGTAGGGCAATCTTTTATGGAAGAGTTGAAGACTGTTTTCCTAAGTGCACGGCAAAGAAAGTCCAGCCTCTGGCTGGCATCTTTGTGATCAAGAGATCAAAGGGGAGTATGCAGAAGAAATCCATTTACCTTAAAAAATGCTGAGAGCATGCACCATTGGCTCCATGATACTAAAAAAATATGGAACAGACTCATTCTGATATTTATAATAAAAATGGTTGATGGAATAACTCAAATATGCTGCCTATATATAGATTAGCATCGACATCTTCAAACACACATGAAGTCAGTGGTAGGAGAGTGGGTTTATAACTATTGGGATATGTGGCTCTGTGAATTTGTGACAGTTTCTTTTATCTTTGCTACATGCCACATGTTGCCCAACATGATTTTAACAGTTAACATCTAAGGAACAAAAAGCCAACCTCCTTAGATGTTTTTATAGTTATAAGCTGGCAGTTAAATTGCATGTTGATTTCATAAGCATTAATCTGATCGATTAATAAATGTTAATGATTTAAAATTGTTACTTTGTAAACTTAGTTTCTAAGTCAAGAGACAACAGGTCACTTTACAAAAAACAAATTTTGTTAGTAGTGTTGCTAGTTAAGAGAGGACCTTACTGGGTAACAGTCAGAGGCAGTGACACAAAAAATACGGTCTATAAAATTTAATGTAATTCAATATAGAAAGATTTTGTAAAACAATTTTGTTATTAACCATTATTAATTTTGACTTACATTTATTTCTATGTAAATTATTTTCAAATAGAGTGTACAATAGGAAAACTATTCTTAGCTGACACATTTCGTCCTCTGAGGGATTTGCCTTGATAAAGTCCCACAGAAGATGAAACATGTTGGCTAAGAATAGATTTTCCTCTTTTTATTCATTTATTCCTATCTTGATTTTCTAGTTGATTTTTATTGTAACTTAACTCAGGCTGTTGATCTATAGCAGTGAGTATGCAACATTTTTTAAAATCATTTTACTCTAAGCAAGACAATAAGACCACTAAGATGCAAAGGGTTACTGAGTGTGAGAGAGTATGCAAAAAAAAAAAACACTATTAAAGAGAGAGGACAATAAAAGAACAAGAATTAAGACAGAAGATAACAATTGGCATAGATCAGAAATAATTAAAAAAAAAAACAGGCTTTTTTTATGATTTACACTACTATAGATTGATGGCCAAAGTTGCTATAAAAAACAAGTAAAAAATTGACATGAAAATTAATACTGGTCAAAATTGTTAATAACAATGTGTTATTATGCTTCATCTAAGAAAAATAATTTTGTTTACCTTATAATCTAAACATAAGTTACAATTATATTACGTATTATTCTATGATAAAACTGATAAATAATTTTCAAGTACAGTGTAACCCGGATATAAGAGAGTTGTCGGGACCGGAGAAGAAGTCTCTTATATCCGGTTTTCTCTTATATCCGGGTTTGGTCTATTATATATACATTAACACATGCTCTAATTTGTGACCATATAAAATCTATCTTATATCCGGGTTTCTCTTATATCCGGGTTACACTGTATAACAATTCTTTTAATGTTAAAATGAAAATAATCTTGGTATAGTTCTTGAACAATTTTACTTTAAATTCTACTGATACAATACTTTCACTTTAACCACATGAAACTATATAAATGTAAATATATTTAGACTGTATGATATTGTAATTAAAACATATAATTTTGGGTAATAAAACATGTAATTTTGTCTCAACTATTGCCATTTTTAGCAACAAAAAAACAAAAAATGTTCTGACATATTTAATAATAATTTTATACTTTTATTCTTTTCTTATTGATTCACTCCAACATCCAGTGTAAAATATATATAGTCATTCCTTTTCATGTGAGTGGTCTTACTTGTCCCAGTGATCCCAAAAGCAAAGCCATCTGGGCTTCTGATTCCAGTAGGGCCACTCATGGGGATAAGGTCGAAGAAGAAGGATCAAGTTGGACATGACCAATTCCCAAAGACTCCAATGGTGCAATAGGCAAAAATCTACATAATCTCAACAGCCAAATTGATGGAAGAGGTCTGTGACAGTCCGGTCGGCATAACCAAAGTGGACCATGACAGACCAAGCATCTGACAGCCAAATGCAACCAGGTTTGCAAGATCTCACCTGTCTCAATCCCCTTTGAGCTGTGAGGGAGGTGCTTCTGGCTAAGTGTGTGGGCTTCTCCATCATGCAGAGTTGTCCATCAAAAGCAAATTCATGCAAATGGCCTTGTCAAACTCTCTTTGATTCACAGCTGTCTCCACCATCAGGGGAGAGAAAGAAAATAGGGAGTGATGATGACGATCCTGATGTGGGTGGGTGCAGACATGTATTGCCATTATGCTAATATCTAACACTTTCGCCCCAGCCCCTCAACCTCCAACTCTGTGTTGAGGTGTCTACTCGGTCCTAACCAAACTTAAGGGAGTGGCCGTAGGTTCCCTGAGCATCCGTAGATTATTCGACCGGTCCACTGGTTTAATCTTGCTTCCTGTTCACGTGATTTGTTTGATCCAGAAAGCAGAAGTAATGTTCGTCCATTCATGGTCGATTGAAGATGTAGACACGGCTGAAGAGTCTGCGCTAGGAAATTTAGAATGCAGCAAAAAAAAATTAATATCTGCAGAAAGCCGGACAAACAACTATTCCATGGTTGAATTGTTAATGTCTTTTATATAGCAGAAAAAAATAGTATAGAAAAGAAACGGGTTCCAGAAAAGAAAAGTAATTGACGTAAAAACTCATACACTGGATTCTAGACAGACAGAGAGAGAGTGTATTGTGATTAACTTGTTGTTAAATCGTCTCAGAACGATATACGACTCTTGCGATGGGGCTTAAAGTTTATAGTGGCGTTCCTCCTCAACAGTAGTAACAGTAGTAGTAATATTTGTGGTAGCAGAAGCAGTGGTACTTATATCAACAGTACATGTTAGTGGACGCTTCGTTCCAATCTCTGATGTCACTTCCTCGAGTCTCCAACTTGACTCTCCACTGTCTCTAGCCCGGGCTAATTCTTTTCTCCAGTCTCGCCAAGAATTTTCTCCCATCTCTCATGTAGCGCCACAACCCGTAACGGTCGACACGGGTGCCCATGTGCATGACAGCACGCAGGCGACACCGACGCACCGATCGATCGCAGCCTCTCCCATCTCTCTCTTCTGTCTGCCACTTTTCAGCATATCTATGCGTTTATATAGAAAAACCCGGCTGGTCATAACCGACCCTCAGCCCCACTAACTCACATGCGATCATCACGAGGTTCTGGCTGCTTCAACCAAAATCATGTGAATTTTAAAGGTCCTTCTTGCTTACTCAGCTCTATTTCAAGTTTTAATCAATAAAAATTATTTCGACCATTTCCATTGTTTTCTAATGACCTGGATTCAATGGGTACAACTGCCCTAGATCAGATTTCCTCATCAGTAAACAAAATGCTCTGATCTAATTTCAATAAAAAAATATACGTGTGTGTGTGTGTGTCCCAGACTCTCTCTGTCACAAATATAGGAATTATGATGAACAAGCAACATTCAGTATGATGTCTCATTGAGTTGCCAACACCAGTTATTGCGCAAGGTGACACCAACTGTAATATCTCCACTGGATTCAATTGGTATAACTCAAGTGGAAATTGTATCCCATTATAACATTGGTATAATGACAACAAAGATGAGGATATTAGTCCAAATGTAAATAATGCAAATATTGTATCATGCATTTTCCTAAAGAATATTTATTACTTTTTATTCCCAGATTTGCCATTTTGGAAAGGGAAGTCAATACATCAGCACTTATGCAGAAACTACTTTAAAACTTTGTGAAATTATTTGATTTTCAAACTGTAAAGATGTCAGAAGATGCAAAACATATTACTTTAACAAGATCATTTCCTTGTGATGTTTGTGGATCTGTATTTTCCTACAATTCAAATTTAAGAAGACACATGAGAACACACACCGGAGAAAAACCATATCCTTGTGAAATTTGTGGATCAACATTTTCAAGGAGTTCTCATTTAAAACGACATCTTCAAAAGCATAGTGGACAGAAACCATATTCATGTGATGTTTGTGGATCTGTATTTTCTGAGAACTCTGCTTTAAAAATACATATGCGAACACACACAGGAGAGAAGCCATTTGCATGTGAAGTTTGTACATCTGCCTTTTCAAACAGCTCCGATTTTAACAAGCATATGAGAATACACACAGGGGAGAAACCATTTCCCTGTCATGTATGTGGCTCTGCATTTTCAGATAGCTCAGATTTGAAAAAACATATAAGAATACACACTGGTGAAAAGCCTTTCAAATGTGACATTTGTGATGCTGCATTTATACAAAGTTCTGGCTTAAAATATCATATGAGCACACACACTGGTGAGAAAGCATATCTTTGTGAGGTTTGTGGGTCTGGATTTTCAAGCAGCTCACACTTGAAAAGTCATATAAGGATGCACACAGGAGAGAAACCATTCTCTTGTGATGTTTGTGGAGTAGCATATTCACAACTGAAATCACTAAAGCATCACATGAGAAACCACCTGAGCTAAATAATTAGTAAATCAAAAATGTCTTCTTTTTTTTAATTTGGAAATTATTTTTTTTTAAATTATTGAAGTTCTTTAACCTTTTCCAGACTGAATTTATTTCTGAATTTTCACTGTTTTAAGGTAACTGAAATTTAACTTTAATTTGAGTTCTCTACACAAGTTAATTCCTCTAAATCATTTTCTGTTATGAATGTGCTCAGTCAGCATGCTAGAGGCATTTTTACTCATGAATATCCAATCATCTCTCAATAAAAAATGACAAAATCACCATTTTAAAAGAATTCCTCCACTACATGGAAAACCAAAATCTTTCTCAGATTAATTAATTCGTGAACAAATGCATTTTGGGTTCACTAGATCTGGTCAGTCTGTCTGGAAAAGGCTGATTATACTTTGTAATTGTTTTTCAATATTATGTTTATTATAATTTATCACACTTAAATTTTCATAAATATTTCTAACTTATTTGGCAGTTGTTTTATTTGTCTGATTTTCTGGCAATGTTTAACCTTTGTGCCCACAAAAAAAAAAAAAAACAGTGTGTCAAAAGGACAGTTATTCCCTTGACACCACTATTAACTCTGTACACTTTTGACTCCTTTGGCAGTATTCATATTAAAAAGTTATGATTAGAATTTTAATAAACCCAAACATATGAAAATGGATTTGTATATTTTCTTTATTCTTGAGAATTGACAACAAAGATGTTAAACACTATTTATTAGATTGCTTATTTACAAAAATAATTTTATATTTCCAAGATTGTAAAAACATGTGTGAACCAACTATAAATATTCATTATTTACCATTTTATTAAGAAATATCAAAAATAATTTTTTATTTATACATTTATAAAAATGTGAACAAGAAAATTTAAATAAACACTTCACAACAATTAATAACAAATTTTGAAAAAATGCATTTTCCAAACATTTCTTTCATTTGCTCTCATCACATAGATTCACTAAAATAAGTTGAGAGCATCTCTTCCTGTTACATATTTTGATAATTTTGTAATTTTTTAAAATAAATTTTTGAATAAAAAGATTTCTTTTCAAATTTATTTCTTTATAAAATGGTAAATAATAAAAAGTAAATAATAAATATTGCATTATACTTGGTTTCATATACTTTATAATCTTGTAAATAAACATCGCTGAGGAAGTCAAATGTATATACAGTAATAGTGCTGTCAAAGGAATAACTCCTTTTGACAAAGCATGTTTTTGCAGGCATGAAGTTTAAACTTAATGACTTTCCATATCAACTGAAGTGCCAAAGAATTAGACTCCCCCATTTGCCTAAACAACAGTGACTATGCAACATGGCATGGTGTCTACAAGAGTTGAAGTTGTTTCCTAGGTATATATATTCAGGCATATTCCAGAGCTTTCCATAACTGCTTTATTTCTGCAAGGAATTTAGTGAAATCTGCAACATATCATATGCCTGCTTAAAATGGTTAAATCTGACAATATTGCTGGACAGTGGAGTACCTTGAAGTTGGCCAAGTGTTCTTAGAATCTGTTTTGTGTCACCTATGCACTATGGCGACTTGCATTATCTTGTTGGTACAAACCATCTCCTCCCAAAAATATAAAGGAGAGCAAATAGTTTATACTTCAAGATGTGAATGTCAAGACTGGGCTCTAGTTTCACTCATGGTACTTGTGAACTCTACCAAGATATATCCTCCACTATTAACAAACTACTATCAGCTTGCACAGGAGGCACGGTGGAGTAATGGATAGTGGCTCAGACTGAGGAATTGGAGAGCCGAGTTCGAATTCCAGTCAAATCCATTCACTTACGTACTAATACCCTTGAGAAAGGTATGAATCCTTTTCTCCCCCTAGCTATGGATGAATAGCAGGACAGACGGGGTTCTATAGCCTTGGATGGTAACTGGTCTACTGCAGAAAGAAATGGCAACCTACTGTGGGAAAAAAACCTGTCTCGTCAGTCATGTATCGAAAGATACATGATCACCTAAGCATGTATCACGCATGGCACATAACTGTAACTGTATCAGCTTGCACAGCACTCTGCTGATAGACTGGATCCATAGCCTCATGTGATCTCCTTTACACACAATCTTGACTGCTCAAAATAATTGGAAATTTGTTTGACCAGGTAACATGACACCAGTTTTTCATAATCCTGTGGCTATATTCTCTGGTGTAGGTGAGGTGCAATTATCAGTACTATTGTGCCAATAATAGTATCCTTGGTCAATGAATACAAAGTCCCATGCAGTACAATGTATTGTACAGTATATTGACTGATAAGTTAAGTGTCACTTGTATTAAAATAGGATGAGATTAGATACAGTGCTCCTCTTTGTTGGATGAATACTATCCTTGGCAGTTACCCATGGTGCCATTCTAGCATCATCTGTGGGTACCCACTTTTGCTGATTTCTATCCAAAATGCACATATTCTTGGTACATCTATGCTACTGTTGCCAGAGAAAAAAAATTAAAGCTGTTTGCCACCTGGAAGATAATTTACTTCATCTTTCTAACATTCTGTGGTCAGTGTTAAATCCTATCTGTGGTCAGTGTTAAATCCTATCTGTGTTCCGTGACTGCCACAACTACACTGCATCTTTACTCATTTACCTGGTTGAGTCCATTTCTACAAGTGGGGAAGGACAAAAGCAACCTGCGGATTGCTCTTTCTAATTTTGGGGAGCACTTCAGTATACCCTTTGTTTACATTTTATTTTTTGCCTTTTTTAATATAAAAATCAGAAAAGATTGTTTAATTAAATTTGTTTATTTATGTTGAAGTTGTTTTATTTTTTCTTTCAAACAGCATGTCGAAGAGACGGTTTGTCTCTTGAAACCACTATTACTGTCTACTTTCTCAGCAATTGTTTTAAAAAGTTATTTTTAGAACTATTTGCGCTACAGTGGAACCTCGGTTCACGAATTTAATTCATTCCTGAAGCCCATTCGTAACCTGAAATGTTTGTAAACTGAAACTATTTTTCCAATAGGAATCAATGTGAAATGGATCAATCCATTCCTGGTCACAAGATGATTGCTTATTTAAACTTTAACAACAGTACTTTGTGCACAAGTTTCTATACAAAACTAATGAAAATCATTAAATCTAAGAATCAAAAAAATAAACCCAATACTAAACAGATAAAATATAGACAAACACTTCAATTTTACCGTACATGTATGTAGGAGAGTTGATGGCATAAGCGGAAGGGCAAGGAAAGAGATGTTATTGTTTGGAAAAGGGAAGGAAAAACATGATCATCTCTTTATTTATAAGAATAGTATAGATCGTTGATTTTGCCATATGAAACTGAGTAGGAAGAGACAATATCATCAACAATTGTTTTTCTCTCTCAACTTTTTCCTTTACCAGTATCACTGCCAGCTTTCTTTGGAGTCATGACTGAGGACTAATGAAGAGAAAAAAAAGGCACAGTACAATAAAATTGGAAAAGAAAAGCACAGCGCAACACACGAATATATACAACACAGTGGTTGACTAAGAAATGATTCCGTTTGGGTTAACCTGGTTCATCAATGTTGTTCAAGAACCAAAATTTTGTTTGATAACCAAGGCATTTTCATCTCGAATATTCTGTTTGAAAACTGATTTGTTCGACATGTGAGATGTTCAAGAACCAAGGTTGCACTGTATTTAGATTGTTCAACCTGTTGTCCTCATCTTTATTGTTGTATTCATGACATTTCGGCCATTGTACACTCCAACCTTCTTCAGGGGATATACATTGGAATTTCAAACCGAATCCTTTATTTAGTCCACTTGGATAGATTGTTCTAACTCCACATGCCATGCCTCTTCTGGATATCCCTGTTCCAGTTATTTCCCTTTAGTAACACAACACTCCAAGTTATTTTTCGCTTCTGCTGTGGCCAGGTATTGAACTCACAACTCTTTCGGTCAAGTCACTTTTAGATTACTTCAACCAATTTGTCCTTGGGGACATATGGTCTAACGGATAAAAGCCTTGGTTGAAGTAATCCAAAAGTGACATGACTTAAAGAGTTATGAGTTCAATTCCTGGCCACAGCAGAAGCAAAAAACAACTTGGAGTGTTGAGTTACTAAAGGGAAATAACTGGAACAGGGATATCCAGAAGAGGCATGGCACGTGGAGTTAGAACAATCTATCCAAGTGGACTAAATAAAGGATTCGGTTTGAAATTCCAGCATATATCACCTGAAGAAGGCCATAGCATACAATGGCCAAAATGTTGTGAGTCTGATAATAAAGATGAGGACAACAGCCCAAACACTGTAAATAGTGTAGTTTAATCTCAGAAATATAGACATATATATTTAGAACCTTAATAAATACCAAACATATGAAACTATTTTTTTTCTCTCAAGAATTAGTATTGAACATTATTCTTGGAACTAAACAAACTAATAAATAAATAAATAGTGTTTAACATTTTTGTTGTCATTTCTCAAAGAAAAAAAGATTTTAAAACCAGACGGTCGCAAACTATTTTAGTGGATTTATATAACAAGAGTAAATGAAAGAAATGCTTTAAAAATGCATTTTTTTACAAATTACAATTAAAATGACTCATCATCATGTGTTTATTTAAGTTTTCTTGTTCAGCCATTTTTATGAATAAAAAAATTTGTTTTCATCATTATTTCTTTATAATATGGTAAATAATAAATATTGCATTTTAGTTGGTTTGCATAAACTTATAAATACAAAATTATTCTTGTAAATAATCAGTCAGTTATGTGCCATGCGTGATACATGCTTAGGCGATCATTTATCTTTCGATAAATGACTAACGGGGCAAATTTTTTCCCGCAGTAGGTTGGCATTTCTTTTTGCGGTAGACCAGTTACCATCCAACATTATAGAACCTGGTCTGTCCAGCTATTTACCCTTAGCTGGTGGGAGAAGAGGAGGATTCATACCTTTCCCAAGGGTATTAGCACATAAGTGAATATAATGGACTCGACTGGAATTTGAATTTGGCTCTCCAATTCCTCAATCTGAGCTGCTATTACTCCATTATGCCCCCTTCTTGCAAATAAACAATCTAATAAAATAAATATTAGTGTTTAATTCTTTTGCTACCAATTCTTGACAAAAAGAGAATGTTATAAATCCGGTTTCATGTTTGGGTTTTATTATTATTCAAAAAAAAAAAAAGAAAGTTTTTTAAGACAATAAAAATTAGCGAGAGAGTATGCAGTAATAAATGGTGTGAAAAGAGGAAAAAATGTCTTTCTTTCTTTTTTTTTTTTTTGCAGGTATGAATGTTAAACTTTGACTAAAACTTTTTGGTGTCAGTTGTCCTGAAAAGAGACCCAAATGATTTTCTAAATTATTTATTCTTTTGTATAACTTTAAATTAAATCAAGTATATGAAACAAATATTTTACTCAATGAAACTTAGCAATAAAGAAAAGTGTATAAATAGAAACAAATTGAAATTGATAGATAAGAACAGATAAAAACAATTTACACTATTTACATTGTTTGGACTGTTGTCCTCATCTTCATTACCATATTCACAATGTTTTGGCCATTGTATGCTCCTGTGACATGAGGTTGAAATAATAGACAGACAATATCAATGGAAGATATGAAAACGTAAGGAATCAGTGTATATGCTAGGCCATAAAAATCTCAGTCAGCCAAGCATAGACATCGATACAATATAGGAACCAGTAACATAGAGTGCTACAAAAAAACAGTAATAACAAGAAATTGTGATATGAGCTCTGGTTAAAAACAATTACTGAGACATTCAGATTTTAAATCCCAAAAATTCATACACTGATGTCCGCAAGGACACATGGACAGTGAAATAAAAGTGATGGTTGAAGTAATCCAGTGACTCAAACCAAAGAGCTGTTGCCACAGCAGAGGTGAACAAAAACTTGGAGAGAGTTGAATTACTGAAGGGAAATAACTGAAACTGAGACATCTGGAAGAGGCATGGCATGTGGAACTAGAACAATCTACTCTGGTAGGCGAAATAAAGGGTTCGGTTTGAAATTCCAAAGTATATCACCTGAAGAAGGCCAGAGCATACAATGACTGAAATGTGAATATGGCAATAAAGACGAGAACAACAGCCTGAACAATGAAAAATACTTACAATACCTCATCTCTGAAATATACACAGAGATAAAAACAAATAAGATATATATATATATATATATATATATATATATATATATATATATATATATATATATATATAGTCATCCACGAACAGCCTGTTTCGCTGTATCACAGCTCATCAGTGTGGCTAGATATCCAATTGCTTCAAGCCGGGATCAAAACTCGACCAATTTTACATCAGCCAGTGACTTTTACCCTTAGCCTATCGGCACACAACAGAGAAAGGTAATTTTTTAATGTATTATATACGTGCTATATAAACGCCATATCAGCTGACACAGTGCTCAATTCTTATAAAGAGTGATGCATTAAAACAGCAGTAGCCGTTAAAAATCCCCTTATCTCCATAGTGCTCAATTGGTGATCAAGAGCATGAAGTTTTTCTCTGGCAAAAGGTGTCTTTGATTAAAAATTTTCTACTTTGTCTCATCATCATTTTCACTTTTATAAAATTATACATCCTACCAACACGCACAAGAGATATATATGCATAGTGGTATGTATGAGTATGTGTATTATGGCCGAGTGGTTAGAACGGTCGCTTTCTGACCATGAGACCCGGGTTCGAATCTCACAATGATCAATTTTTCAGGAAGGAGGCTTCCTGATGTTATTGGTCTGGAAGGGGGATGATTCCAGTGTGCAGCACCTTTGGAAAGTGTCTGAAACCTATGGGTTGACCCAAGCCTTGTGAGTGAAATTGGGTAGACAAAATACTTGATAGCTGTGCTAGCACAAAGTCACAAGTCATTATAACTGAGTGTTTGAGTGTGCTGGTGTTCAGATTGTTGATCATTCTAGATAACACACTCTCTCTCCCAGAAACTGTAACTAAGGTCTGCTCAGCATAGTTGCATTATAAACCACGGGTTGGCTCTGTGGGCGTTGAACAAACACAAATGTTCCTGAGCAAGAGTCTGCAATGTGGATTGGCTAGCCGTCCTATTAGACGTATCCTCAAATACGAGTGGCCAGCTATTATTATTATTATACAAGTATACATATATATGTTATAAAAGAAAGCCTCTATGATGTGTGTGTTTGTGCATGTGTGTAGAGGTACGTATTGATGGTTATGTATATGTATACCAAAAATATATCAAAATAATAAATGTATATCAAAAATAAAAATGATCTCATATATATGCCTGGGTGGATGTATATGTGGGCAAACCTATGTAAGAATGTGTGTATGTATGTCCCTTATGAAAGGTATGAGTCCAAATCATTATTTTCTAAAAAAAAAAATTCTTACAGTCTAAAAATATTTTCCGGCTCTAAATAACCTATTAACGGTTAATAAGATCTAAAGAAGAAAATCAATGCTGAAAAAACGATGGAGTACTGCACTAGTTTTAATGTGATTTAACAATAATAGTTATTAATTATTAAAAAAATATAATTTTTGAGATGTGAAATTGTTATATATTTTGTTATTTGGACCTGCAAGTCCATCTTGATTTGGGCCTTTGTAAACTTGCATGGAAATTGGGATTGTCATCACTATGTTTTCCTTGTTTATGGAATTTTCTATATCCGTTAATATTTTTTAGTCCTATTCTCTTTTATGGCATTGCTTGTCAATTTCCATATCCGTTAATATTCTCCCATCTTATCCCCCTTTATGATGTCGCTTTTTTTGAGGGCAACTTGTTTAGCCAGCTTGTCACGCCAGAACAATTGCGACTGAGTAGTGAGTTCGATCCTCACTGGGTGCCCCATAGTTTCGGCCTTGTGCTTGGAAAATCACTGGGCACCTCAAGGCAGTGTAATGGTTAGCAAGCTTGTTTTGCTAGAACAGTTACGAATGTGCAGTGAGTTCGTTCCTCACTGGGTGCCCCATACTTTCAGCCTTGTGCCACATCTAAGCTATGCTTGGAAAATCTCTATGATGTCACTTTTCAATTTCCGTATCCATTAATATTCACTGAGAATTCAATTCTCACTGTTTCCCCTTTCACCACTGAACAAAGTCAGTGAATATGCAAATCCATTTCACTCCTAGCCACTCACATAGACTGCTGATTTCTCTGCTACAGTAGTAGTAAACTGACCTTGGGAAGCTGTATTGAGTGAAGGAAGTGAATTTGATGACTCTTTGAGAAATTCTATTTGTCTTTTGGCAATAAAGCAAGAAGAAAATAGTAGGGAATAGCAAAGCATGTGCAAAAACTCTTGACATATTCCACTCTTGTCATATCCAACACAGTGTTTACTCATTCCCCCACGAGAATGAGATGTGACACAAGGTCTTTTTAAAGTGGGGACCCGAGCATGTGCACTCAGGCGGGGACAAAAATTGCCCACAGCCCCTGCAACCGTCGGTTGCGCTGACCTCAATGCAAGCACTGATCCCTCCCTCTTGTGCAATGGGAGGGCGCGGCCTCAGGCAGCTGTTCCCCAGGGTTGGGCACCTCTCAGTATTATTTTCCCAGTTGCCCCTCTGCCCTTTGACAGAGAAGCCCCTGAGCGTACTCTGTCCAAGGAAAGAGACGCAACTGAGAGATGATAACTAATGCGCAAATTACTTAATAGTAATTTGCACAAATTTGTCATATCCAACACTCCTATGCAAAGATGGTTGGAGTACAATAAAAAGTTGCAGGGTTGTTTTGTACTCCTGTGCAAAGATGGTTGGAGTACAATAAAAAGTTGCAGGGTTGTTTTGTACTCCTGTGCAAAGACGGTTGGAGTACAATAAAAAGTTGAAGGGTTGTTTTGTACTCCTATGCAAAGATGGTTGGAGTACAATAAAAAGTTGCAGGGTTGTTTTGTACTCCTATGCAAAGACGGTTGGAGTACAATAAAAAGTTGAAGGGTTGTTTTGTACTCCTGTGCAAAGACGGTTGGAGTACAATAAAAAGTTGCAGGGTTGTTTTGTACTCCTGTGCAAAGACGGTTGGAGTACAATAAAAAGTTGCAGGGTTGTTTTGTACTCCTGTGCAAAGACGGTTGGAGTACAATAAAAAGTTGAAGGGTTGTTTTGTACTCCTATGCAAAGACGGTTGGAGTACAATAAAAAGTTGCAGGGTTGTTTTATACTCATGATATTGCTGACTTGCATGACCAACGAGTCGTTATAAACACAAGGCATTTACATGAAAATTCATCACTTATTAACATAAGATTTATTGTAATCTATTGGATAAAATGAAACTAAATGACGAAACACTGAAATTGTTAGACAAAAAATGTTTTAAGCTTACAGCCACTTCACGTTGAAACACCGGTTACCAAACAATCACTGAAGTTAAGCAATGTTGAGCCTGGTCAATACCGAGAAGGGTGACTGCTTGGGAATGTCATTTTTTGCAATGGGGAGCTGATAGGGACTGTGAGTTATCCCCATATGGTTTTGCTGGTAAGCACCTAAAAAACATCACGTTGAAAAAGTATTTTATTATGCTATGGTAGATGATCAACAGACTACCAGTAATTCAGATCAACAGCATTTTTAATTTCATCAAATGACATTCACTTTAAGGAACATTAAGTCACAATACTGCTTACGGCTGCATCACATTGAAACACCAGTTCCTATTTGATCACTGCAGTTAAGCAATGTTGAGCTTTGTCAGTATCTATATGGGTGACAACTTGGGTAATACCAGGTGCTTGGATGTGTACGTGGTGCAATGGATAATGACTCAGAATTCTTAATTGGAGAGCTGAGTTCCAATTTCAGTTGGGTTTGTTATACTCACTTATGCACAAATACCCTTGGGAAAGCTATGAATCCACCTCTCCCCAGCTATGGGTTAATTAGTAAGACTTGTATCACTAAACCATTATTCAAAAAATTATTATCTTAAAAAAAAATTCTTACAATCTAAAAATATTTTCTGGCTTTAAATAACCTGCAAATTGAAAAAAATCAATGTAATACTGATTAGGTACACAGGCATGTCTTTTAGATTTATTTACATTCTCTGGTATATAAAAGTATACAAACTACCGTGGCCACCAAGTGAGGGATCAGTGTATGTATTGATTGTAATGTAGAATTAATCCCTCACTTTATGACTACATAATTTCTTGTTTGTTTATCAAATTCTGATTAGGTATGACTCCACCTACTCTCTCACAGCTATGGGTTAATTAGTAAGACTGTAACACTAAATCATTATCTCAAAAAAAATTTCTTACAATCTAAAATTATTTCCTGGCTTTAAATAACCTGCAAAGGCTTGATAAGCTGTAGAAAACAAATCAATGAAAATACCAAAAATGTTCAGGTGTCAGCAAGGTCAGATGGTAACAGCCTACGGTTAGAAGTAAGCCATTTGCTGTAAGGCAAACAGGATATGTTGGAGTCTGTTCCTGATTGATAGAGGTGAAATCAAGATATTTGTTTGGATAAACAGCACAGAGTAGGGAATTAGTACACAAGAGCCAAGAGAGTCAGTCAGCAACCAAACCCTGGGGTGACTTGAAACCAGGGATCAGTGGGAGTCAGACCAAAGACCAGAGTTGAGTTACAGAAAGAACTATTTTTTTTTTTTTTTTTTGTCAATTTACATTGTTTGGACTGTTGTCCTCATCTTTATTGCCATATTCACAATGTTTCAGCCATTGTATGCTCTGGCTTTCTTCAGGTGATATACATTGGAATTTCAAACAAAAACTCTTTATTTAGTCCATGGGAGTAGTTTGTTCTAATACCATGTGCTTTTTTTTTTTTTTGATATATCGGTTTCAGCTAATTCCCTTTAATAACTCAACTCTCCAAGTTTTTGTTCCCTCTGCTGTGGCCAGGTATTGAACTCACAACCCTTTGGGTTACTTCACCAACACTTTTATTCACTGGGCAATGTTGTGAATATGGCAATAAAGATGAGGACAACAGTTCGAACAATGTAAATAGTGTAAATGTACCGTGATCCCGATACTTGGGATAGGTGTAATTATGTTGTACAGTATATGTCTATAATTCTGAGATGAGTTATTGTAACTAATTACATTGTTCCAACTGTTGTCCTCATCTTTACTGCCATATTCACAACGTTTCGATCTTCTTCAGGTGATATACATTGGAATTTCAAATCAAACCCTTTATTTAGTCCACAAGGGTAGATTGTTCTAATTCCACATGCCATGCCTTTTTTTTTTTGGATATCTCAGTTTCAGTTAATTCCCTTTAGTAACTCAACTCTCCAAGTTTTTGTTCTCTCTGCTGTGGACAGGTATTGAACTCACAACTCAACCAATGCTTTTATCCACTGGGCTATGTGTCCTTGGGGACATTTTTTTTTTTCATCTGGGCTTTATGTTTGCCATCAGCATTTTTACACAACCTTTGTTCCACATTTTAAACACAAGATCTCTGATAAAAAAAACAAAAACAAGAAATGTGTTTGTCACCATTGTTCTGCACTTCAGCTTTCACAGCAACACGAGATTGCTACTTTCTTTTTCATATATGCAATCTTCTGCCATCTATTTTCTCTCATGACAAACTTTAGTAAGAAGGCCGTGATAAGTGCTAGTGCTATTAAAAGCCAACTGAATATTGTAATGTCTACAAGTTCTTGGGATTCACAGATGCTAAAGTGTTAGAGAAGGAGAAAAATATACTATTAAAAAGAGAAGACAATAAAAGAACAGCAATTAATATGACCGAAGATAACGACTGAAATTGCATTTAAATTTCTGAAGATCAAATTTGACTGGAATGCAAGAAGCTGGAAAAGAGTTATCTACCAATCTAATAGCGAGCTTAAACTTATAAAGTCTATGTACCATAAAGTTCATCAGAACAATTACCATGAAGATAATTATAGAAATGGCACTGGGAAGCTACATTCCATAACTTTTTTTTTAAGCTTTTCACCCCAAGCAAGGCAGAATGCCACTAGCATGCAAGGGGTTACAGAGAGTGGGAGCAAGAGTAAAGGATGAAGAGAAGGATGGGGAATAGATCAAAGCGTCTGAAGATGTCAATTGACATTGCATTTGAATAGTTCGAGATTAGCTATCAGGGAAGCAAGTAAGAGGAAGGGAGTTCCACAGAAGGGAAGTGCAAGACATGAAGCTATTGGAGTAGAAGAGACGGCTACATTTAACCGTTTCGACAGTGAAAGGGTGGGACTGAGATGACAATTTGTAACACGTTTAAATTCATGCAGTTTGGGAACTTGCGAAAGTAGCTCGTCGGAGCAGTTACCTAAACTAAAAAACCTGAGACAGTAACTATTGAGTATTTATGAAAATCAAAACTGGTTTGCATTATTCATTAAAGAAAATGAGATGGTATTTTTTTTTTTTTCGGGCGTGTGGAGATAAAAAGACACAAACAGAAAATTGAACACATTAATTTCCACTCTTATTTTAGAACGATAAACATTAATAGATTATAGATAGAAACCAATAATTAACAGATTTTTTTAAATTATTTTTTTATTTTAATTTTAATTTTTAAAACAATTTATTTTTTATTTATTTTACAATTCGATGATTAATACCAAATTTCTATTTTTATAATTAATACTGTCTTTTATGATGGACCTTAATGGATTGCCCATTACACAGTACTGGTATACTCTTCAAATTAGATCTCTTTCTGATTCACTTTACATGTTGATCAGATGTGAATGCTAAGAAAGCAAAACCCAAAATAAAATGGCGTCCTCTGCGCATCACGTCGCCCACAAAGCAAATCCCCTAAGGATATAAAATAACAACAAAAAATAAGCCAATCACAAATGTTGCAGCCACAGAGAAAACATGAACAAAAGATGAAGCCTCTAAAATTTTCTTTTAAGAAAGCTGCTTATAAATGACTTGTGCAGAAGCAAGAAGACTGTGCCAGCTGGCAGGCTCTCTACATCACCGTAACTAGTCAACCAACCTAGCACACACATATCCATTAGAGCCCCACTCTCCTCCAAATTGCCACACCTTGCCCACATTCTCTGTATTAGCAAAGATAGAATAGCAGTGAACCGCAAACTTCACTAATCCATTCCAAGTTGCTCTCTTGACATCCCCACCATGACCTTGGTCAACTGACCCAACAAACGCATCACAAAACAAAAAAATTTTATACTAAAAATTCTTGTCTTTTCCTTTTGCCTCACCGGCAATACTTGTTGTTTCATGCCACCATACATGTGTTTATAACACTATGAAAATGAAATTGTCTCTTTTCATACAAGGGGTACAATTGTCCAAAAATACACTTGACTTAAAATTATAGGCGATTGTCTGCATTAATGAAAAAATAAAAAAAATAATGGATTTCATTCAAAACAAGAAGCCAATGTTAAGTTACAAGCAGAGAAATAACATCATAGATTTGCAAACTCTCAACAATGTGCAATATTTTCTTTATTGGTGTGAAATTTGTAAGGATTCCATTTTCAGTAGTTTTATAAAAGTTTAGATAAATCATTTTATACACTCTCTCTCTCACACACACACACACATATATATATATATATATTTGATATATGAAAGTACCTTAAATAATCTTAAAAAATATATATATATTTACCCACCAGCAAGAATAACACTCACAATCAAAAATTAACCACATGGTTAATAATCTTTGAAAGATTTAAAGATATGTCATTAGTTTGAAACATTGGCAGTTATGAGTTTATTTTATAAATATTTTTCAGAATCTGACAGAAACAATGATTTGTCAAAGATATTCTTGAAAATGTACAACTGTTGATCCATGGTTCTTTTCAAACCCTGGATTGATTTGCAAACAGCTTGTCATTATTTTACAGTGACTGTAACCATGCCAAATCGGTTTAGACGTAAGAAATTAGAAATTAAAAAAAAAAAAAAATTTTTGTCACTGTATTTTGATTGGCAAAGAGGGACTATAAAACCTATACATGAAATATTCTCATGTCAAACAAAAGGGAGGGGGGTCATAATAAATAGGAAGGATGTAAAAAAAAAAAAAAAAAAATTTTTGTCACTGTATTTTGATTGGCAAAGAGGGACTATAAAACCTATACATGAAATATTCTCATGTCAAATAAAAGGGAGGGGGTCATAATAAATAGGAAGGATGTAAAAAAAAAAAAATTTTTGTCACTGTATTTTGAGTGGCAAAGAGGGACTATAAAACCTATACATGAAATATTCTCATGTCAAATAAAAGGGAGGGGGTCATAATAAATAGGAAGGTTGTAAAAAAAAAAAAAAAAAAAAATATAATCAGAAAATGTAATAAACGTGGGGAGTTTGAAAAAGTGAGAAAATTTTATAAATGGGGGGAGAAGGGGGGTCAATAAATAGGGTGGCCGGGAAAGCATTAAAAACAATAACAAAACCTCAAAAATAAAATGTCTCTCAATGCTTCAACAAAATTAAAAATATTTCCACTGTCTTGCCAATGTTACAATATAAATAAATAATAAGCAAGCGTGGTGTTAAGAAGCTCTGGGGACCCAAAACAAACAGGGTTGGGGACGTTTATTTGGCACCTGAGTGTAGACAAAGTCTATAAGCAATTATTTCTGCAAATGATCTCATTGGTCGATATTGTTGATTTTCTTTCATATTTGAAGGTTCAAGAAAGAATATTGGCACATTTAGCTCTTCGGGTAAGAGAATTTCAGAATAATAAAAGATGATGATGGAATGTATTAATATGTAAATTGTTTGGAGTCAGAGCGGTTTCAGTGAAACGCATCAGATGATCCTAAAGCAGGAGCCATATTGGAATAGTTTCTGACCTGAGAGATTACATTTAACAGAATGTATGTAAATCCCCATTTATTGTGGCCTACTTGAAAGAAACATGACAAATATTATCCTCTCAGATGAAAGACAAATTTTAAGAAAGATTGAGGAACTATGAAATATTACAAAGTTCTGAAGTAGAAAAAATAAAAAGGAAAATGGGGGACAAGCAGATAAAAAAAAACAAACAGTTTCTGTCCAGTGTCTATATAAATTTACTAAATAGGGAATGTACCCAAATGTAGAAATTTTATTTTTAGTTTGTTTTTACCATTTATCAACCAGTCATTCTTTAAAGGCCATCTCATATTTTCAGACATTATTTCCAAAGCAATTACTCTGAATGATGTAATCAATTTCTTAAAGATCACTTTTGTTACTTTCATCAGAATAAATAATAAATTTCTACTAGAAATGAGGAAAATAAAAATGTATCCATCTTTTGGACAACTGATATTTATTTTTTAAACATTTCAGCTGATATACTCCATGGCCATAAATGCACCAAACAACTTCTACAACATCTGAAACCCAGAGTGCATCAGTTGAAATGTTCTAAAAAACAATAAAAATTATGATACTAATTTGAAAAATTTGTGGAATATAGATAATCTAATAATTTGAAACAAAAAAAATTGTTTTACACTTAAATCTCTTGGTGTAAAAACTTCACATGTAAACAAATGGCCTTTAATTTTTTTCAAAAACATTCTGCAGAGTGAAATATTTTTTTCCTCTTTTACATCTAATGAATTTTTCACATTTATTTAAACTGGAAATCCCTATATAAAATAAGAGTTGGGTTTAAATATTTGATTCCACTCTCAATCTCTAGACCTGCAAAAATTATAAGCCAACAAGATCCAATAGGTATCTTTCTAGTTTATATATCAGTGGTCCCATCAACAAGCAATAGGAGACCAGCCTTTCTGACAATAATTGTGAGTTAAAATCTTGATGGGGGTATTAATTTGTAAATATTTCATTATGTTAAAAAAAAAAAAATGCATTCAAACAATATTCTTACCAGACCTCACATTTCATATACATGAATCATAAAAATTTTTACCATTAATATTCTTTTTTTTTTTTTTTGTTTAAAACAAATATTGAGGGAATGGGGAAATCACAGAGACCAATTTGAACAATAATAAATTAATTTTGAAATCACCCAGGAATTGCTTTTAATATGTTCAAATGAAGGATTTTCTCACAATTGTAATTGTAGAGGTTTTGCTTTAAATTTCATTTTTATGAATCGAAAGTAGAGTTTCATTTTTGTTTGCAATAATATCAGAAATTATTAATGTTCTTTAAAAAATAAAAGTATACCAAAATATGAGGTCAACTAAGAATAACTTTTTGTCTTTTATAAAAAAAAAAAAAAAAAAAATGTTCACAAAAGTTTTCAGGTATGAACTTTTTTGTGTCTGCGCAAAGTACTGTTCACAGTAAAAGCCTTACCGCAAACATCACAACGATATGGTTTTACATTTGAGTGAATTCTCAAGTGCTTTGTTAAATAGTTTTTATCAGCAAAGCCTTTGCCACACACTTGGCACACATGGGGTTTTACTTCAGCATGAATTCGCATATGCTTCAGTAACTCGTAGTCCTCAAAGAAAGACTTGCCACACACTTCACAAAAGATGGTTTTGTCTTCTGTATGTATCCTTAAATGTTTTACAAATGTGGCTTCGATAATAAACGTTTTATTACAGATATCACAAGTAAATGGCTTTTTATCCAGATGTGTTTTCATGTGTCTCTTCATGTTGTTACTTTCCGAGAAGCATTTTCCACAGATTTCACAGTGGCTTGTTTTCTCTCCTGTGTGGATCTTCATATGCCGTTTAAGATGGCTATTTTCTGCAAAGTTTTTATTGCACACATCACACTGGTAAGGTTTCTCGCCTGTATGGACCTTCAGGTGGTTTCTCAAATGGCCATTTCGGGAAAATGAGTTACCACAAATTCCACACTGAAATGGTTTCTCACCTGTGTGGGCTTTGACATGGTTCCGTAGGTGGCTATTTTGTGCAAAAGACTTGCCGCACACTTCACAATGAAATGGCCGCTCACCCGTGTGAGTTCTCATATGGGTTTGTAAAGTGTCTCTTCCTGAGAAACATTTACCACACGTCTCACAATCAAACGGTTTCTCTCCAGTGTGCATTTTTCGATGTCTGCGTAAATGGCTGCCTTCAGCAAAAGATTTATCACAAAAATCACAGGGAAATGGCTTTTCGCCAGTATGAATTTTCATGTGGTTATTTAAGTGTCCACTGCGTGTGAAGCATTTGCCACACACCTCGCATGGATAGGGTCTCTCACCTGTATGAACTAGTATATGTTTCTGTAAGGTTCCATTAACAGTAAAGCTTTTTCCACACACCTCGCAGTGAAAAGGCCTCTCTCCTGTATGTTTTCGGTAGTGACTTCGAAGGAGGGCCTTTTGTGTGTATGATTTTCCACAGAGTTCACAAGGAAACCTTTTGACCACCGGTGTTGCCATCTCAACAGAAAGCCCTTTACAGTGACAACTTCTGTAGATGCAATTTGCTTCTTCTACAGCAAGGAAATGTATTTTATTTTATTCCAGGCATCCACCTTAAAAATAAGAGAAAAAAATATTAAGGCAAAATTACAAGTTGTTTTACTTGTTAGTACTTACTGTATAAATGTTTGTAGTAAACTTTTAACTAAAATTTTGCACTAACTTATACATTAAATGACGTAACCAAATACAGAACAAAAAGTATACTCAAAGCTATTTTCATAGCTTCAGAAAAGGATGAACAAGGAGTATCAGACTTGTTTTATGCAAAAATCAACCCTAAAAGCATCTGTAACATACTTAACATAACACTTATATAACATAATACTTGTACAGCTGGATGCCAAGGCACCTCAATGTGAAGACCAGGATGCTGAGGTGCAAAATAGTGTCATGGGTTCATTTTCAAAATATTTCCTGCAATAAAAATCTTTGCAAAAAATGCTGTTTTTGAATCAATGAAATGACCAATAAGTCAAGGCGTCAACACCTGATATCAATTCTTGCGGAAGCTATGCCAGAATGCCAGTCATGATGACTCTCGGCTGATCCCATGGTAGGGAAAGTTTGATGTCATGGAGGCCCAAAGCTTTCTATGACCCCAGAATAGACATCACCGAGGAAGCATTCTGGTGTGCAGCTTCTGCATATAAAACAAACTGAACAATGAAAGAGGCCAGATTAAAAAGAAAGCTATGAATAAAGTCACTTTATAAAAAAATATCAATGTCACATGCAAAAATGTTAGCAAATATCACAGTTATTTTTATTAGAAAGTATAAAAGAACATTGTTTTAAGTGGGTTATTTAGTGCTAATTATTTGGCAGGGGTTGTTCCCCATGATTCAAATTAATCATTACCTGGATCTGAACCCCAATCAATGATGCCACAGTCAGATGTTGTACCTGCACAAAGAAAAAAAGAAAAATAGGTCAAATACTACTCAGATTTAAGACAGAAAAAACAAAAATTTTAGAAAAAAAAAAAAGAACATTTTACCAATTGGAATACCAAGTTTCAAAGTTGTATTTAAATTTTCAGAGCCCTTCATCAGAAACAAAGTTTGCCCTCTTATAAGGGAGAAATAAGAAAACAACATTAGACTATAGGCTTATAGATATAAATAATGACTTCTAAAATAGACAGTGGCACAGGTTGAAAAATGGTGTTTGTAGCTTAAGTACAAAAATAAAAGAAGTAAAATAAAATGGATATGTGAATGGCATAATGGTTCTGAATGAGAAATCGAGGAGTTGAGTTTGAATTCCAGTTGAGTTTGTTGCATTCACTTGCGCACAAATACTATTGGGAAAGGTATGAATCCATCTCTCCTCGTTCCATCTATGGGTTGAATAGCAGGAGAGACTAGTTTCTATAGCCTTGGTTGGCATCCAGTTTACTACAGAAATAATTAGCAACCTACTGTGGGAAAATCTTCAAACACTCTTTTCCAACCTGCCTTGAACCAGTATGGAACAGTAGGCTCATAAAATTAACTTGAGAATATCTCATGTTGATGTGCAGTCTGCAACAAGTGGAGTAAGCATTTATAAGAAGAAATGATAGAAAAACAAAAAAGTTATAATTTTAGAAAATGCGAACACATCTAACATTGCATAGTTGCCATTAACACTACATTTCATCCAATCAATTCTTTCGCTTTTGTCAAGTGTAATCAGCCAAAACACTTAACAAAAACTATACAGATATCCACATGATAGACAAAAACTGAGAAATTTGGAAAAAAAATACAATAAAGATCAATTATTGAGTCTACAGAATGAACTGACTAATTGTTATATTCCGTGCTAATAGGAATATATACTTGACAAACATGGTGGATAAAATAAGTAAGTTTGGTTTGTTTTGTTTTACGGCATATCAACCTCAATGGGTCATTTAATGCCAACAACTTTTTTTTTCCTGGTAATATTTTTGTTTTCTCAAAAATCTATTTCTGGTAATATTTTTTTCCTCAAAAATTTATAGATGGTAATATTTTTTTTTTCAAAAACGTATTGCTGGTAATAGTTTTTTTCTTCAAAAATTTATTTCTAGTAATAACTTTTTACAAAGTATTTCTGGTATTAAAACCTATTTTTACACATTCATAATGCTTTTTACCTCAGTTTTGGGGTTAACTATTTGCCCATAGCTGGGACCCTAACAGGTGCTACTACCCCAGGTCAGAGTAGACCTAGGAACACCAGCAATTAAGAGGTGGTTCCATGCTCCTCAAAACCTCCTGATCAGAGGCCGTGCTGTTGGACGTAGCTTATCGTCTTACCCTGGACACGGATGTAGTTTATCGTCATACCCAAGATGGAAAATAAGTAAGGGTTTATTGTAAAAACCAATACAATAAGAATAAAGGTAACAGTCATGCATAAGGTCATCACAAGTCAATCCAACAGTGAGTGCTACTATTGGAAGGTCAGTAGTTCTCGTGTAGGTCTGAATTGTACTCAACAGATTCCAGCTACAGTATCTAGCAACTACCCCACACAGTCACGTGGCACAAGGTCGAATTTAATGTGGGGTTCTCAAGCCTATAGGCTTTGCCAAAAAATCCCTGTAGACCCCGCATAAACAGGATCAGGTCAGTCTACCTCTTCAAATGAGACTCTTCCCTTTGGCATAGCCTCGTCCGGGTTTCTCTCTAACTGAAGGCAGAGAGTTCAATCAGCACAGCTGAAAAAGATTTCAGCTAGACTCTGTAGTCCGTTGACTTACAGATACTTATAATGTAGCCACTCAGTGGGGGTGACAGGTTATTCCATTACATCACGATTATACAAGACTTTATATGTAACAAATCTGTTAACAGCTTAATATGTAATTAAAAATTTTGAGAATTTACTTAAAATTTTGTTTGACACTACATAGCATATATACTTGCGTATCATGCAATTTTCGAAGACCTAATTTTGAAGATTATTTTAAGGGACTCTCATCATGCACAAGATATAAATAAAATTAGCATATGTTCTGCTGGCCCTGGCTAAGCCATTGACCAAACTATATATCCATTTATGGTAGTTAAAAAGTACAGCTGTATTTAAAATAAACATGACTTGGATAAAACTGATGTTTTACTTTATATCCAATAATAATATGCGTAATATTCACATATTTGGATTGTATTATAAAATATAAACATAGCAAATATGCATCTTTTCTATTGTTTATGTTTATAAAATGTTTAGCTGTATCTCATTCAGTTGTTTATGGCTGTACGTGTTTATGCAATGAGTATAGCGTTACTAATGACACTTTTATCATTCTCTTTTACTTTTTTAACTTATTTAACTAGAAGATAGGATGAGGAAAAGAGGTAGTCTATTGTAATTTGGTCTCTCAAAAAAGGAACACACATGATACATGATAAAATCATTTTTTATAAGTGAAAATTTGGGGGTCACACATTACATGAGTATATACAAAAGTTTTTTGATACATTTCTGCTGCAAATAAATTGGTTGGCGGATTTTGTTTAGCAGCATATCAACCTCTATGGCAGCCATTCTCAACCTTTCCTCCATCATTGACCGACTCAGCTTTATGTATTTCTCCATTTACCCCCTACTCCCATACAAAAAATTCATAGCCATCATAAAGCATTGATGTACAATTTCGTGACTAAATGAATGAATGATTTTTTCATTCAAAATACTAAGACAATCTCCCTTCCTCCCTCTCTCCCACACATACACACACTTTCTTTGCATTCTCTCTCTCTCTCTCTCTCTCATTTTAAAAAATTAAATTTAATTGAATTATTTTTTAAATTATCAGGTACTTCAATTATTTACCCCCGACTATAATAATTTTTTATCCCCTAGGGGTAAATTTACCCCTGGTTGAGAACCTCTGCTCTATGGGTTATTTAATGCTTAAATCTAAATATTTTGAACATAATCTTATGGCTTCAACTACAGATAAAATGTATTACAGATACTTATAGTGTAGTCACTCAGGGGGGTATTTCTGCTATAAATGGCTACTGTCGGTAATTTTTTTTTTTTTATATACATAAAAATGTGTTGCTGGTATTTTTATTATAAAAATGTATTTTTATATATTCATAGTCTTGTTTTTGTTTGTGAGTTCACTATTTGTCCATAGCAGGAACACTAATAGGTGCTACTACTCTGGGTCAGGGTGGCCCTGGGAACACCAGCAATTAAGAGGTGGTTCCATGCTCCTCAAAAATCTCTCAATCAGAGGCCTTGCTGCCAGATGTAGTTTACTGTCATACCCAGGACTACAGCAAATGAAAAGTGATGCTTTATGCAACAGAGCTGGACAGAAATCAGAAGACTAAAATACAGAGTATAAAATACTCACTTTCGCACCACTATAATGTAGCTTCCCTGTGCCTTTTCTATAAATACTTTCATGGTAATTGTCTTGTAGAACTTTCCTCTATGGCATTATACATATAGGAATGAGTTAGAATTTCATTAGAATGTGTTGCTTTGCTGTAAGGAATAATGTTTGGGTCAGTAATTGTGGCTAGATAAGTTTAAGAGATTGAAGATCAGCCTTCCCCTATCCCCACTTTTGGCCTGGCGCCACAGTTTTTGCATTTTTCAAAATAAATATTACTTTCCTCTATGGTTCCTAGACTTTATGAATTTAAACGCAGTACTAGATTGGTCTCATTATTTTACAGTCAAAGATGTAACTGTAAGTTCTATGTTAACAGTTCCTTCGTTGATCTTCAAAAAATTTAAATATGTCAATCATTATCTTCTTTTTTGTTCTCTTTGGAATTATACCTTTAGAAAAGGTATTAATCAACCTTTCTCCTGCTATGGGTTAAATAGCAGTCAGACTGGGTTCTTTTACCTTGGTTGGCAACTAATTTAGAAAGAAAACTCTAAATTCAAACCTCCACTGTCTTCCGTATCTGTTTATATTTCTGAGATGAGGTATTATGTACACTATTTACATTATTCGGACTATTGTCCTCATCTTTGTTGCCATATTTATCACAACATTTTGGCCGTTGTACGCTTCGGCCTTCTTCAGGTGGTTCTCCACTGTTTTGTGAGTACCTTCAGGTGAAGGGTAATCTAAAGTGTAATCTCTACAAAAATCAAGGTTATAGCAACTAAAGTAGGTACCTTCCATTTTTTGCTAAAAAAAGAGTATAGCATGATGAAAAAAGTCCCTTTCAGTAAAAAAGGTATTGATTTAGAAATTATTGCAAAATTCAAATAATTGTCAGATTTTAATTAAATTTTCAGGACTTATTCACATATTTTTTTTTTTATAAAATCTTGATAGAAATTTAAAAAATTTTTTTTTTTACATCTGTTAAAAAAAAACCCACCCGCCATTTTATGAAATTTTGAGAAGTTAAATTTTGATCTAGTTAATATTTATATTAGTTAAAAGCAGGAATCCTTGGAGAATGTAAATCATCAAATTCTGAAATCTTCAGATTGTTCTAGTTCCACGTGCCATGCCTCTTCTGGATGCTTCAGTTATTTTTTTTAACTCAACTCTCCAATTTTTTTCACCATGGAACTAGAACAATCTAACCTGATGGATGAAATAAAGGGTTCAGTTCGAAGTTCCAATCACCTGCAGAAGGCTAGAGCATACAACAGCCGAAACGTTGTGAATATGGCAATGAAGATAATAGTCAGAATAATGTAAATAATGTAAGTAATCATAATACCTCATCTCAAAGATATAGACATATATTGAAGAAAATCTCTTTATTTACATGCAGACGATTATCCTCATCTTTGTTGATATTATAACATTTCAACTGTTGTGCCTTCCAACCTTAATCAGGTGCTTGTCAATTCAGGTAACTTTAAGGGTATTTCAAACTGTACGCTTTATTCCAGGGTGGAGAGTGTTTTCATTTTGTTGACCATGTCTACAAATATGTAATCTCGTTTATATGTATTATTTATAAATTATTTCTTTAGTCCTTATTTATTCTAGTTCTCAGTTTTTGTTCACCCTGTTTCCAGTAAGTTCAAGTGAACACTGCCCAGCCCAGGGATTGAACTCCCAATTACTATGTTACAAAAATTCCTGAACCATTGCTTTCATCCACTAAGCTATTGTCCCAGGGCAAGCAATAACAGAGCAGTACTAAATAAGAACAATTTATCCTTAGTCATGGTCAGTGGAATGAGAAAAATATACTCCTCTAGATTAAATAAAGGGTTCAGTTCAAAAAGGCCGAAGAGCATAACATCTGAATTGTGGTAATAACAACAAAGATGAGGACAATAGTCTGCATATAAATAATGTTAACTCCTCATCAGAAATTCAGTCAGTCTTTCTAGCAAAATTTTATCAAGTTTGTTTTAATTAAGCGAGTGACATTCCAGATATTTTTATGCGATAAATAAAAAACTAAAAAACTGATACTTTATAAGACATTGTCTATATTTCTGAAATGAGGTATTGTAACTATTTACACTATTTATATCATTCGAACTATATATTTTTATGCGATAAATAAAACAAAAAAAACTGATACGTTATAAGACATTGTCTATATTTCTGAAATGAGGTATTGTAACTATTTACACTATTTATATCATTCGAACTGTTGTCCTCATCTTTATTGCCATACTCACAACATTTTGGACATTGTACGATCCGGCTTTCTTCAGGTGATATACATTGGAATTTCAAACTGAACCCTTTATTTAGTCCACAGGGGTAGATTGTTCTAATTCCATGTGTCATGGCTTTTTTTTTTTTTTTTGGATATCTCAGTTTCAGTTAATTTCTAACTGTCCAAGTTTTTGTTCTCTCTGCTGTGGACAGGTATTGAACTCATCCCTTTGGATGAAGTCACTTTTTGTATTACACAACTAATGCTTTTATTCACTGGACCATGTCATGAATATAGCAATAAAGCTGAGGACAACAATCCAAACGATATTGATTGAATGATTTGTTTAACTCCTTATGGCTTATTTAATGATGAAATTTAATTTTCTTGGGAGCTTTGAGGCAATAAAAATATGATATTATTCTGTTTTCACATGGTAGATGACAATTGTTCTTGTAAATAAGCAATCTAATGTCTCATCAATTTTCAAGAATAAAAAAAAATTATAAATCTGCTTTCATATGTTTGTGTTTTATTAAATTTTTTATAAGTGATGATTAGAATTTTAATAAAACCTGTACATATGAAAGTGAATTTATACATTTTCTTTGTTCCTGAGAATTGGCAACAAAAATGATAAGCAATATTTAACTAATTTCCAGTCGATTCAAACTTTATAATAACGATTTCTTTAAAATTGGTTCCCATATTTTAATAATTTAGTAAATATTTATGAATAAAAAATTGTTTTCATATTGATTTCTTTATAAATTGGTAAATGATAAATATTGCATTAGTCTATATAATATATATATATATATATATATATATATAGACTGACAAGGTACTGTAATTAAAATAAAAAATAAATAAATAAAAAGTTTAACTGCAGTACCTTGTCAATTGTCTATAATGAAATTCATATAAAAGGAGGATTGCTTCCCAAATACACAATTATATACCAAACAAATGATGAAGTCCTAAATCATAAGAAAACTTCCATTCTGTCATATATTTTCCCCCAATATTGTTCAACATATAAAAAAATATATATCATTATCTCATATATATATATAAACCATGTGATGAAAGTGAATTTATCACAAAAATATAAAATACTATTAGTGTGTGTGTGTGTGTGTGTGTGCGCGAACAAAAACAAAAATGTATAAATTCACTTTCATCACATGTTTAGATTTTATTAGAATTCTAATCATCGCTTTTAAAAATAATAAACATTGCTGAGGAGTGAAGGTAGTTAAAATAATAGTGGTGTCAAATATATAAGAAAAAAATCCTTTTAGTTGACACTCCGTTTTTTTGCAGGCATGAGTCCAAGATTACCAAAATTGTATTAATATGTGAAAAAACATTTCATGATAATAAATTTACATACAACCTTTCCAGTTATATAACAGGCACCTACAATTTGGCAATTCAGAGTCGTCCTACTCCTAGGCTGGTTGGGAAAAAAATTAATATTTAACTTTTTTTTATAAGCGTTTCATCCCAAGCAAGGCGGGAAGCCACTAGCTCGCAAGGGGTAACAAAGTGTTGGAGCGAGAGCAAATAGGAGTGATAGAGAAAAGGATGAAGAGAAGGATAGAGGACAGATCAGGGCATCTGGAGATGTCGATTGACATTACATTTGAGTAGTTGGAGATTATAGCTATCAGGGAAACAGGAAGAGGGGAAGGAGTTCCACAGACGAGAGGTGCAAGACATGAAGCTATTGGAGTAGAAGAGACGGCTACATTTAACAGTTTCGACAGTGAAAGGGGGTGAGCGAGATGCCAGCCTAGCAGAATGCTTAAATTCATGAAGTTTGGAAACCAGCAAAAGCAGCTCCTCAGAGCAGTTACCATGAAAGTATTTGTAAAAAAGACAGAGGGAGGCAATGGCACATCTGTGAGAGAGTGACTGCAGACGAGATGCCAGATCAGGGCCAATTATGTTGCATATCCATCTCTGGATCTTATCAAGAACCTTGAGACAAACATAAGGGGCACCAGACCATATATGGCAGCAATACTCCATGCTAGGGTGAATGGTTGATTTGTAGATTTGAAGGATCGACTCTGGCGAGAAAAATTTCCTGACGTGGAACAGGGAGCAGTCAATGTGAGGCCAAGTAGTCACAACGAGGAGTGTCAGACATTCTAATGAGGGGCAGGGATGGTTCTCTGTGCTTCATTCTTTATTTATATTTTTTTGTTTTATCATTATTTTAATTTATAGATTCGAGATCATTTTGGGATCATGTTGGATTTTTGTTAGACAAGGGTGTTTCAGTGTTAATCTAGAACTGTCAGAGTGTAAGGCACAGGATGATGTGTTAACTTTTTTTTTTTAAATTCTACATGCTGTGAAATATGGTAATTCCTGGTTATTACTTTGAACATCCACGTTCTTTAAGCTACTGATTAAATAGTTGAAGAGACTAGATCTATAGCCTTGGTTGGCAACCAGTCTAAGAGAAAAACAATTTTGAATTCAAAACTGTAAAAAGGTGGAGAAAAAAAAATTCAAACCACTCCACTTTCTCAAAAAACAAAACAAAAAAAACATGGCAATTCACAAATAATAAAGAAAGGATCCTGTGGAGAGCCATGATCGGCTACATCTTGTAGGTACATGGCACTTAAAGAAAATTCTAAACAAAAAAAAACACAGAAAAAGAAAACTATAAAGTTTTTTATTGAATTCCAAATGGCGGGAGGGTCGGCATTTTTCAATTTTTCTCGTCATTCTTTGAATTGAATATTCTGATGTTTGTTTTTAAAATGAATCAAATCACTGAGTTAAGAATTTTCCTAGTCTTATATTGCAAATATATACCTTTAAAAAGTACAGGTGCAGTAGAAACATATTTTAATTTAAACTAAGAAGTTTTTTTACTCATGCGGTAAATTTTTTATTAATTTTTTAAATTATTTTAAATTTTATTTCATTTTTAATTACTAACAAAATAAATAAATATCAAATAAATAGTTAAAATTATTTAATCTAAAAATTACGAAAAAAAAAAAAACCACCTTTCAGTACCATATTCAGTGTCAGTGTCATGTTTTTTAGGTTTTTTAAAGAAAAAGACACCAATTAGGGATTCCTATGCAATCATGAGGCAAAAATGGCGGTTTAAGAGATCGGGGGGGGGGGGGATATGGAGACTTATCAAAATATTGGATTTTCAATTTTTTCAAGGTGTCTGCAAAAAGAAAAAAAAAGGTTGTGACTAAGTAAATAATTACCGTGTGAGTAAACTAATTTTACCTATAATATTGATTTTCAGAATTTTCTGTGAAGACCCCCCACCTGCCAAAAATTACTGTTCACGCCCCCGAGCTGATAAGACAAATTTAGGTTTTAATTTTTAATATAACTAATTGTAAGTACATGCAGTTAAAAGCCATTAATTCAACAATTATTCAAAGAAAAATCATTGTTGACACGGAAATCATCTATCTCAAAGATCGATCTTGAAACTTCATGTTAAAAACAAAACAACGTACACAAAACACGTGACACGTGTAAATGAGAAAAGTAAAAATTCAGGGGAAAAAAGGTAACCTTTAAAAATACGTATAAAGATTTGTCTTAAATAAGTAAAATATATTAAGTGTAAGAATGAATAAAATTTGTTATTGAAATTTTTGGGGGGAATTTAAACAAAAAATCTAACTAAATAGCAATTTTTCTTACCTGTATGATGAAAGTTGGTGGTTACTGTTTTTGTTTTTTTTACTAAAAAAATATAAAAAGTCCTGTTTTTTTTTGGTTTTTTAGAAAAGACAAAGAATTTTTAAATAAGTTTAAATAAGAAATCAAAACAAGAGTATCCAAAATATGTGTATTATTTCAAAAAACGAAAAATAAATCCTTTAAAAATGAAGGAACCTTAGAAATAGGTTCAATTCTCTGGTGGACCCGAAATTTCACTGAAGCTGACGACGGTAACAATTTACAGAGATGGAGCTTATTATAACTTCGCAACAAAAAAGAAATACGAATAAACATTAGTATACGACGACATGAAATGCTTTTAAAAAATTAATAAATATTTTAAACAATTTATTTCCTAAAACGAAATCTGGTGTAATTTATTCCCTCAAAATATCAATCTTATAATTTTATTTCAATATTACGCTTTTCCGCTGTGCGGCAGAATATGAGAGCAGACGGTGCAAATAGTCCTACAAATGGCTGCTTCCTTCGGAGAAGCAATTTTTTTCAATAAGCGTAGTAGTTTAGGCTTATTTTAATTATAATTTCAATCATTATTTTGTTTGATTTGATTAAGCAACAATCAGAGCTCTCTTCAGTTTCAGATTTAAATCTTGTTAGTTTCGGCGAAAGTTTTATGCATAGAAAAATAAATTAATAATTTACGACCATAAAGACAGGGATCAGTTTAATATACATTTATAACGCAAATTGATCCCCCAAACCAATACATCGTTTTGTAATTTAATAGTTTCTCAAGCAATGTTTTTTTTTGTTGTTGTTTTTTTTTAAATATAAGCTATTAAAACAGTGTATAGGTGTTTTATTAAATATAAACTATTTCAGGAAAAAAGGACTTTTAAATATTAATTTTTTATATAGTAGTTCGAAAACTTGATCAAATGATACTGTAGCAGTCCTCCGTTGTGACAACCCGTTGTTTTGTGAGGACTGTCTCCAAAACAGGTGACGTGACAACCTCCCGCAAGGAATATTTTTTACTTTATGCTTTTTATCGATGTCTCTAAACTAAATTGGTTTCAGTTGCTATTTTTAATTGAATAGCATGACCATATAATCGGCATTATTATTTTTTTAGCCGTGGAAAAGAAAATAATACACTTTTTTTTTCTCCGCATTTTTTAGATTAAAAACAAAAATGAATACGACCAAACTAATTTTTTAATTTTAAATATCAAAGTCGATAAAAAGAATATCGTTATTTTTATGAGTTTCTTTCCTTCCTTCTTTCTTTCTTCTTTCTTTCTTTCTTTCTTATTTCTTTTTTTTTATACAACGGTATCATTTGAATATTTTAGTTTTGGTGCAAGGAAAACCTCGAATATTGTCATTCGCCTCTTGCGTTACTGACTTACAACGCCTCTGTCACTACATCTCCCCTCTGTCCCTAATCTTCTTCTTCTTCTTCTTCTTCTTCTTCTTCTTCTTCTTCTTCTTCTTCTCCTTCTTCTTCTTCTTCTAGGACGTTGGTGATCATGGCTCTCTACAACTTTCTCTCAAATTTTGTCTTTTTGTTCTGCCATCCATTTACTCAAACTCGCTAAGTATTGTTCTCCGTTGTCCCTTTTACCTTTCATCTGTCCTGTGAGTTTCAAATTTTCCAAGCCACCTTTCCCCCTTACGTGCCCTACAAATTTCAACTGTCTCTCCCTGATGTTAAGTATTGATGTCTTTTTTGTTTCCATTTTCTCTAAAACTTCGTCGTTGCTCACATGTTCGGTCCATGGTATTCTCAGCATCCTACTGTGGAACCACATTCCTGTTGTTTCAAGTTTCTTCTTCAGCTGTCACGAGATTGTTCAGCGGTTACTGCCATACAGGAGGAGTGATACTCATTTAAAATTTGTTAGTGTGATAGCTATGGACTAAAAAGCAGATTAGATTGAGTTTTCTCGCCTTGGTTGGTAGCCACTCTATGAGAAGGATTAATCTGAATTCAAAACCTTGGAAAAGGCAACGGGCACCACTTCACTATCTTTCCCCAACAGTCAGAAATTCATAGATAATTAAGAAAAATGGAAGCTGTAGAGAGCTATGTTTGCATACATTCTGAAAGGTCATGGCATTCAAGAAATATGATAGACGCGGTATTTTTTTGTCTCCCCACCAAGTTAAATATAATACAATGTCAAGTTTAAGGTTCGGTGACCCTCATGGGCACATGTGATTAGAAGCAAAAATTGCCGAGTTCCAGTTCCTTAGGACTTCCCTTTGGGCCGCCGCTATCATCAGAAATTGTCCCTGACTCTAATTCTTTATGTGCAGTGGAGAGGCACTGCCTGAAGACGGTTCCCTGAAAGTAGAGATACTCGGTTTTCTTTTTGCTTAAATATTTTAGAAAGACGACAAAGGCAAAGAGATGTGACATCTCACCGCATTTATTTAACCTACACAGCAAGACGATAACTGGGGTAAACATACAAACGGGCCCCTCTTTAAGTCAATCATCCATCGGATAAATCAATCCCACACGTTGTGTTTCGCTTCTCGTTCGCGCCGGCGTGCACAAAAACTGGAAGAGACCCACTTTACGTTCACAAAAAAACGGAAGATGAAATCTACAGCAAGAAACGAAAATACGAATCCGTTTCTCAATACAGTGTAACCCGGATATAAGAGAGTTGTCGGGACCGGATATATTATATTCGGGTTTCTCTTATAACCGGGTTTGGTCTATTTTGTTTTATTAACACAGGCTCTAATTTGGGACCAGAGAAAATCTCTCTTATATCCGGGTTGCTCTTATATCAGGGTCTCTTATATCCGAGTTACACTGTAATTTGGTGTTTATCTCAAGGAAGAGACAGTTGAAATTTGTAGGGCATGTAAGGGGGAAAGGT
>OZ038479.1:22594923-22647423 GCA_964036315.1 Acanthosepion esculentum | reverse complement strand
ATAATTGTTTATACTTTTTATTAATCATTATTTTAAATTATTTTAATTACAGGGTGCGGTGGTTGAATTATCGTCTAAATTAGGCTAAAATGAAAATAACAAGGACATGTCATTTTAACAGGTATATTTACGAAAATTACATAAACATATCTTGAAATACTAAAGAGGACGAAGAGTATTGGACCACATCACCAAAATACTGAGGTTCTAGAATCAGTAGGCTTACGGCCATATGCCGTTGAAAAACTGAATCTCGACAAAGTTAAACAACGTTGAGCCTGGTCAGTACTTAGATGGGTGACCGCAGGTGATGTAAGCTTTGATGTGCCGCTGGTGTAATAGATACCGTCCAGCAATTGGAAATCAGAGTGTCAGGTCATTTACGCGTAAATTCCTTTGGGAAAGGTATGAGTTCATCTCTTTTTCCCCAGCTATAGATTAAATAGTAGATCGAAAATACCTTATCCCCCTTCGTGCTATGATTTTTTTCTTCATCTTTCTATTAGGTGTAGGTGGGTGTATCTTTTTTTTTTTTTTTAGAAGGTAATTTCTGCCTTGTTCAAAATCGGCATTAACTTTTCAAAGTTTTTTTCGAAAATTCTTTTAAAATATTTTTTTACAAAGTGCATTGGAGTGACTTCAAAGCCAACACTGAGGTTTTAGACTCAGCCGTCTTACGGCCATATCACGTTGAATCATTGGTTCTCGTCCGATTATCAAAGTTAAACAACGTCGAGCATGGTCAGTACTTAGATGGGTGACTGCAGGTGCTGTAAGCTCCGATGTGCGGGTGGGGTAATCGATAACGACTGGCAATTGGAAATTGGAGTTCCAATTCCAGTCGGGTACATTTACACGCAAATACCCTTGGAAAGGTATGAATCCACCTCTTCTCCCCAGCTATGGATTAAATAGTAGGCTGTGTATCAGTAAATCATTATTATCTCCAAAAAAATTCTTACAATCGAAAAATATTTTCTGGCTTCAAATAACCCCCCAAAGCTCGATAAACCGTAAAAAAACAAATCGATCAAAAATATAGATTCAACCAGAAAACAAAAACAAAAAACAAAAAAAAAACTCTGATGATCTGGTCACGTGAAAAATATAGAAAACTACTGATCTCGGAAGACACTCTTATTCGGGGAACTAGTTGTGCGTTACCCACTTGGATTTGCCAAAAACGCCTATTAAGGGGCGGAGAGGCGCTCTTTAGGTCCATAAAAAATCAAACATTTCCTTCATCTTTCTCTTTTTTCCTCTTGCTTTCAGATGTAGTCGCACGTGGGTGAGGTGTCCCCTGCTGGAGCACGTTAATTTTCGTGGTCCTTTGTCAATTGAATTCTCGAACACACGCATCTTTTCGTTTCATTTCAATTGTGTACTGTTATATAGGAATAAAGTGTCGTTGTCGACACTGGAGTTTGAACACAGATTACCAGTGAGCAAAGATGATTCCATTTCTAATAAGTAAACGATGTGATGGTAAAAGAAATGTATATATGGGAATTAGCATGGCGTCTAATTGATCATCATTTCTATTCTATCCTCTATTACTATACGGATCACTATTCTCTATACTGCTCACTATACTATTTCTCTATTCGGATCACTATACGAATTACTATTCGAGCGAGTATTATCGAGCAAGTACTATTAGCACGAGTAATATTCGAAGGCGTCTGACATCAGCATTGTTCAACGGCGTTCTATAGTTGTATCTGCGATTACAAAGTCTCTACTACAACGAGCATTACAAAAGTGACAACGAGTATTTGCTGGCATCACAAAAGTGGCAACGAGTGTTCGTTGACATCACAAAATGTACACATGCAATTATCTTTGTTAATACATGCTTATAATTGCTCAAAGTTTGTAAAAGTATTTTTGGCACACCCAATATATATATATTACAGCAGAAAAAATAGACATAATTAGAAAATAGTTAAGAACAGGAAAAACACAACTATCGCAGTTGTTACAAAAATAATAACACAGAAGAAAAGAGAGAACTCGAACGGACTAACCAGTTTCACTCGTTATTCATCAGAGCTCGATCGAAGTAAATAAAATTATTGCGCATACCGATAAAAGTGAAGACAACAAAAGAAAATACATCTACTTCAATAATAATAATAATAATAATACAGGAACTCCTCGATTGGTGTCGCTAATGTGTACATTAAAAAGTGTTATGGTGAAAGACACCTAGTCTATAGATAATAGACTCTCCCATCTATTATAAGTAGGAGTCAGTTAGGAGTCGAATAGGAAAAAAGTAGTCAGCGACCACAACTCGATTACTCTGCGTAATACTGATTATTACAAGCTCCTAACGTTTTTGTACGTTGAACCTATTTAGGACGAATTTAGTCCAAATACAGTTTCCACTGAGGAAATAACTCTACAACAAAAAGATACGCACTAATCGAAAATGCATTAATCGAATATAAACAAAATTGTCAAACAAAATAGTTGCCCATTTTCCATTTTCAAGTGTTAGAAATTTTTAATTAAACGGTAACTATAAAAAAAAATCAATGTTCAACCACGATGGTTAAACTGAAGAATGCTTTACCGCACTAATCGAGTATTATGTATGCACTAATCGAATTTTGGTATAAAAAATGTTCAGCGCACTAATCGAAAACGCATTAATCGAAGTGTACGGATACAGTAGGCGCTTATCTCCCTTTGGTGGAACGTAAGTCACGTGGTCACATGACGACCGCTTCGTCACGTCACTCCATAGAGTGACCTAAAGCGAGAGTCGATTTTCAAACGAGAAGGTTGCTAAGTTTTCCTTCCCTAGCTTACAAGCATATGATGCCGTTTCCCTTTGGGACATAGATGAATCCGGCTTGATTAAATCTGACGTCCTAAAAATGGCTTCTCCAGGTCAGGAATATCTCCAAATTATATTTAAAACCTTTCCTTTTTGTCCCCACTTATATTTTCTGTTGCGTTTCAGATATTTGTGATGTGTAGTTCTCGACGTGAGATATATATATATATATATATATATATATATATATATATATATATATATATATATATATGACAATAAGGAAACAGTAACTGCTGACGCGTTTCGTCCAATGCGGACTTTTTCAAAGCAAGAAACGAAATGAATTTAATTAAACAAAGAAAATTAATAAAAACAAAAAACAGAGTGTTCTTAGCAACTGCAATGTAGGAAACGCTATTTTCATATTGTTAACTGAAAATGACGTCATTTCGTTTCTTGCTTTGAAAAAGTCCGCATTGGACGAAACGCGTCAGCAGTTACTGTTTTCTTATTGTCATTTATTTATAAATATTGTCTACTCTAAAAGTTAACTTTGAGAAATTTTCATATATATATATATATATATATATATATATATATATATATATATATATATATATATATATTAAACAATTCACCCCAAGCAAGGCGGGGTACCACTAGCACGCATGGGGTTACAGAGGATTGAAAACAAGAGTAAAGAGGCGTGTTTGGAGAAAGGAAACAGAGAAGGACGGGGAACAAGATCAAGGTATCAGATGTTGATTGACATTACACTTGAATATTATAGTTATCGGAGAAGCATGCAAGGGGAATTGAGTTCCACAGACGGGAAGTGCGAGAGAAGAAGCTGTTTGAGTAGAAGAGGCGGTTACATTTAACCGTTTCGACAGTGAAAGGGTGGGACCGAGATGCCAGCCTCGCTTAAATTCATGCAGTCTGGGAACCAGCGAAAATAGCTCGTCGGAACAGTTGCCGTGAAAATACTTATAGAAGAGACAGGGGGAAGCCACGGCACGTCTGTGAGAAAGCGACTGTAGACTAGATGCCAGATCATGACCTATCATATTGCATATTCGTCTCTGGATTTTGTCGAGGACCTCGAGACGTACAGCGGGGGTATCAGACCATATATGACAGCAATACTTATATAAAGTAAATACTATTTATAGATTTGAAGTATGGACTCAGACAAGAAAAACTTTTTGGCACGACAAAGAGAACCCACTTTCCTTGCAGTAGATGAAGCTATAGATTCAATGTATTTGTTCCACCTCAGGACAGCGGACGGATATATATAGTTTTGTGTATGTCATAGTATACAGAAGACTGTCTGAGAAAAAAAAAGCATATTTGCCACTCTTTTACCTTTCAACCATTCCCTTCCGTTCTGTCTGTGAACTCCATCCTGGGTATGACGCGTCCTGGGTAAGACAATAAACTACATCCGCGTCCTGGGTAAGAGGATAAACTACGTCCAATGGCAAGGCCTCTGATCAGGAGGTTTTGAGGAGCGTGGAACCACCTCTTAAGTGTTGGTGTTCCCAAGTCCATCCTGACCCGGGGTGGTAGCACCTGTTAGGGTCCCAGCTATGAGTAAATAGCTAACCTCCAAACTGGGGTCAAAACACTATGAAAGTGTAAAAATAGTTTTTAATACCAGAAATACTTTGTAAAAAATTATTACCAGCAATACATTATTACCAGCAATACATTTTTTGAAAAAAATATATTACCAGCAATACATTTTTGAAAAAAATATTACCAGCAATATATATATATATATATATATATATATATATATATATATATATATATATTTTAAATAAAAACAGATTACTTTAAGGTTCCATATAATAAATTATTTCACCATATTAGCTCTGATTTACATTGAGCTCTCTGGATTTTATCCTCCTTGGGTCTACCCATACGGATTATCTAGTTTTTCGTAAACTAAATATATATATATATGCCACATCACTTTAACCGTTATTTTTAGTGGATATCTATATTTGAGTCGATGTTACGTTTATTTTTTGAGCAGCCTTTTATTTTTGTCTACCGACCTGAATATTCGAGAAATCTTATTAAAGAAAAAGACGCTCTCTCCAGCAAGAAACGAACCTGCGTCACCCATTGCAAGAGAAACTGTCGTTGTGGGTATCCATTACGTACAGGCGAACACAGACACGCGCACATACACATTCAAACGCACACACACACACACACACACACACACACACACACACACACACACACGCACGCATACAAAGAAGAAATAAAATCAACCTATCACCAAACCGACCAGACATTTAAGGCCAGAAATGGCATCATGATATTTTTCACTGAGCAATTAAAAAAAAAAAATCACACATATTTTACATAGATAAATGCCTTCGGAAGGTGTTGGCTGTACTTGTGAGGACATTTTTTTTTATTTCTTTAAGGCAAGGGCTTCCAGGAATCCCTTCAATGAGTCTATTGGAGTCTTTTTCGATCAATCCGAAGGTTCCAACTACAACTGGAATTGCTGATGTTCTCATGTGCCACATTTCTGAGATTTCGATTTCGATAGCTTTTTGAAGATCTTCAAATATACATTGCAGTCTGCAGGGACTCTCATATCAATAAGGAAACACTTTTTGTGTTTGCGGTCTCTAATCACGATGTCTGGGTGATTAGCTTTGATTGTTCTGTCTGTTTGTATTATGAAGTCTCATAAAATTGTTACAGGTCCTATCTTCGTAACCGGGTCTGGGTGGTGTTCATACCAAATTGTTTCAGTTTCCTTTCCGGAGAAGTTGCAGATTTTCTAGTGCAGATATTATTATTATTATTATTGTTATTATTATTATTTTAATATATAAAAATAACGAAAATGAAAAAAAAAATCAACAGACTATTGCTGATATCTCCTGACGAGTAGACCGAACAATTACACAAAGGAGTAGAGGTGCTGAATATAGTCAGTTAAAAAACAAATTTTATATATAACTACAACATTCTGCATCTACGTACATACGAGGAGGCGGGTGCATAAGCGCGCTCACGCATGCGCACGCAAAAATCTCAAAACCACACTATGAAAACGAAAAAAAATCAACAATGCACCAATGAAAAGTGCATATATATATGTATATATATATATATATATATATATGTATATATATATATATATATATATATATATATATATATATATATATATATATATATAAAACGAGAAATTTAAACAGCCATTTGCTGATACCCCCTGACGAGTAGACGGAATGATTGCTGGATGGTCCGTCTACGAAACTCTGGAGTCGGGAAGTGATAAACTTTATATTTGTATTGATTATGCTCCCGGGAAATCCGTTTGAGCTCTCTTGAGAAAAGGGTAATTTTAAAAACAGTGGCTCCTACTGCTCTTCAACTGAATTGAGCTCAACGGGCTACTGGCGTATTTCGTATAGAAAACGTTAAAATTACCCTTTCTCTCTGCCGATAGCCTAGGTGTAGGATATCTGACTGATGCCAAATTGGTCGGGTTTTGATCCCGGCTTGAAACAATCGAACGTCTAACTACACTGAAGAGCTGTGATACAGCGAAACAGTCTGTCTGTGGAGGACAATATATATATATATATATATATATATATATATATATATATATATATTTGTAAAAACAATACGCTTGATTTAGTTGTGTAACTCTACCGAGTGAAGATAGCTCTGGCTGACACCAAATTAGTAGTGTTTCAATCCTGGCTTGAGGCATCCGATTGTAAAAACAAAATTGTCCATTTGTTAGATTACGCTTTGTACCGCTGTACCTTAGAAATGATTAAAGATATCTTACTGGAATTCTCCGAGTTTTTTATATCACTATTGGACTCTACTTTGAGCAATAAGAATGTATAATTACTCTCTGAGCTTAACAGAAGAATCGTGATGAAATCGATCATAAACGAAAATGACATATTCATCATTAATTAATCATAGCTAAGGATCAGAAGCTCATGAAGGGTTGAAATTAAGTTCAAATATATATATATATGATTCCAGGAACATTTTCCAACTTATTCAAGATGATCTCGCCCTCTCTAACCTTCTCTCTCTCCTAGTGTAACAAGATTCCTCGCAGGTTTCACATAACGATTTATTTTTTCACTGCTGTTTGGACTGTCATAGCTGAAACTCATTTCTAACGTGTCAAACGTCTTATGGATTGAGTTGGATCTTTTCTAATTGTTGCTTTTTTTCTCTAATTTGAAATGATGATCCCTCTTCCTGTTGTGATCTGATCCAGTTTTCAGCTCTACTGTTCTCATTTGGGAAGACAGTGTGGCTAAAACAAAACGATTTTAACTTGTTCTCTTTTTTCAAAGGGTTTTTCAGTGATTCTTACGACAAATGGTGTCAAGATAGCTAAATGTCTTATCTAAAAACCTGGAAAAAAGAAACTCAATTAGTTTAGTGATTTTTTTAAAAGATATTAAGCATTTTGTAGGATGGATAATTATGGTGTTACGATTTGGACAATTTTGTTGTTACGCCCGGTATATATATATATATATATATATATATATATATATATATATATATATATATATATATATATATATATTTATATATTAAGACATTTTTTTATGTTTATACGTTCTTTTTATAGATACAAATATTTAAGTAAATGCACTGTTTTATAACATTTACCGGCCTGAATGTCCGAGAAATTTTCATAGAAAATATGCGTCCTCCGACAGGAATCGAACCTGTATCCTATACGGAACCGTCATATAGCCTGACGTGCCTTAACCGACTGGGTCACAGAGGAGCGTTCGGTTAGCAAGGTCGATTTTACTGTTTTTAAACAGAATTCTCCGTGATTTTCTCTCATACATTCATATCTGCTCAATGCGCATCCAAATGTAAACAAATGACATTCAGGCCGGTAAATGTTAATACTGTTTATTATAAAACAGTATTTACTTAAATATTTGTATCTATAAAAAGAACGTATAAACATAAAAAATGTCTTAAAAAATAATTGTCGGACTTTGTCCATTTCATAATGTGTGATGTCATATATATATATATATATATATATATATATATATATATATATATATATTGGATTGTTTGTGAAATAATTTGGTCATATTTTTTGAGTTATAATAAAAATCCTATAAATATCTTTTGTAATAAACTTAAATTTATTTGTCAAGAATATAATCATTTGCATGAACAATGAGAAAAATTAACTGTGAAACTAAATCTTTTATTTTTGTGGAAAGTATCCGTGATTCTGGGCTATGTCAACACCTAAATCATTGCACTACCCACGAAAGGTCTCGATGAGCAGTCAGTGGACTACGGTAGATTGCGTCTATTTCGAGTTCATACAATAAGGCAAACGTAATCACATGAGATCTTTAATTTCAACAACTTGAATGAAGAGACAAAAAATTTACGCCTAAAATTTACAGGTTGGGTCCTGCAACATACGATTTTATTTTCCGAAGACGTTAATATATACTTGTGCGAGTGTGTGTGTGTGTGTGTGTGTGTGTGTGTGTGTGTGTGTGTGTTTGTAAACAAATGCCAGCTTTTATATATATATGTATACGATAAAAATATAGTTTTAAAATATGCTATATTTATGGGTTAAAGTGCTCAATATCTGGGATAGAGCGTATGTAAAAATAAAAATGGACATTGACGTCAACATTCAACGGTGCTTAAAACCAATCTTCAGGCCTTAAGAATGCGTTTAAGCATGAAACAGTCTGTCGCCACAGGTTGTTGATTTCAATTTCCACTTATATATATATATATATATATATATATATATATATATATATATATATATATATATATATATATATATCTTTCACCGATAGCACGATGCACGACGCAATCTTCAGGTGTTTGGTATAGACTGACCGTCATATAATTTAAATTTTAATAAAAATACCTTTTTTTAACGCAATATCGGTGCAGTTCACATATTATATGAGGATTATAGATTATTTTAAAAGTATATTTTACATTTAAAAGAGACGGAATTTTTATTTTATATATATAAAGTAAATAAAAAGAAGAAAAAATATTAATTTTTAGCTGTGTATATTATTTTATAATAAGCATAAAGAGAGGTAACTGGGGGAGTTAAATTTTAAAATTTAAAAAAGTTCATAATTTACATTAAAAATTAATCTGTATCAACGTATTTCAACAAATATTTATTTTTATACCGACATGTAACCATCAATTCATTTCTCTTGTTGAGCCAACATTACGTTAACCAGATATTTTTATTAAAATTTAAATTATGCATCGGTCAGTCTATACCCTGCACCTGAATTCTGCGTTGAGCATGAAACCCAGAGTCGTGCTACCGATGAAGGATAATATGAATATTTTCTAATATATACTTAATACTTCCATTATATTACATTGAGCACTGTTTTATTAACACCAGCACTTAATGTACGATATATATATATATATATATATATATATATATATATATATATATATATATATATATATATATATATATATATATATGTGTTTAGGTAAATGAAATAACCAGATATTAACAACCGTATACGCGCGTGCTGGCGTGCATACTCAGGTAAGCAAATAAATAATTACCAAATTTTGCCAAGAGGTGTAAACATAATAGTGCTCGATGTGGTTAGACAGAGCTAATAACTATATCTTAATAAACATATATATACCTAATGAAGTTTCGTTGGTTACACAACTCGTCGGGCACACGATATAGCTTATTGTTTTTTTTTGTTTTTTTAAATAAGCTATATCTTGTGCCCGACGAGTTGGGTAACCATCTTAAGTCGCACACCAAACGTGTATATATATATATATATATATATATATATATATATATATATATATATATATATATATATATATATATATATACACAACAGGAAAGAACAGTGATATTTATAATTCAGAGTTCTTTGCTTTTATTTTTATTCTAAAAAAAAACAGTGCTCAATACGATACGTAGAGATTAATATTATAATTATTTTTAAAAAAATTATGATTCCATCGCGACACAGAACATCCTACGTTTCAAAACGGATAACCCCAAATCTATATTAATTTTAAAAATTAAATCTACAATACAGAAATTTGTTTTTTAAAATTAATCTAGATGTGGATTTTTCAGTTCTGAAACAGGATGTTCTGTGTCGTGATGGAATCACATTTTTTTTAAAATAATTATAATATATATATATATATATATATATATATATATATATATAGTCTTGAGTGTATACACATTATCCCTCCTAACTGAGACTGTGATCTTTCATTGAAACAAAAATTTAAAACAAATTTCTTATCTCAACTACTGTGTCCTTATTATCACGTGCACGGACTTTAATAATCTCATAAATATGAAAATATAATTTGGTAATAACTTTTTTGCTTTGTTGTTTTCTTTTTAATTTTTAATGTCTCTTTTTCAAACAAATGTGTGAATTGGACAGCAGTGGAACCTGAACCTATTTTCTTTTTTTTTGAAGCTCCAAACATTGTTCATCTCCATATTTCATTCCAGACCAAATCCTTCGGCGTTTTGTATTGCAGTCAGTAATTTTGTTCTGAGTGTTTTCTTGTTCTTGTAAGTTGGCAGAACGAGTTGGTTAAAACAGGTGTGTGACATTGGAAGCCTGGAAAACAAAATATTAAAGAAGACACATTTAATAAAGTAATGTGGATTTTTTTAAAAATGTACTTAAAAAAAACTCGAACAAAATAAACTCGAAACAATTTTGTACTTAAAATTCCATTCGGAGTTTAAGGCTCAAAATATTCACTCATTTTCTTTAGACCATAAACTAGTATTTTTCTTTCTAATAAAAGGGAGAAAGGTCGAAAGGCGAGTCAGATGTTTTAGGAAGATGGCGCTCGTCAGCCTGGGAAAGGAGTTCGCCTAAGAGCAAGAATACCCTGATTTAAATCTTCACTGCTTTGCAGTCATTTTCAGACACAGAAAAGACTATGAGAGTGGGTCCAGACAAAATACAGAGTTCCTAAGACTGTTGGTTGTCAACATTAACCTTTCGACAACTGCAGCCAGACTGGACCCAATTGTTCCTTTGTATTTCGTCAGTTTGGTCGAGATGGTCGGGAGCGTGCTACTATCCGGATATCACAAGGCCACCTAATCACTTTATCCTACAGTCTGGAGGGGTCACTTCAATCTAACTAACTGTTGGGGGTACAATGCTGACTCTGATCTCAACAGGACAGATATTGGGTGAACAAGGCTCTACTATAAACTTATGAGATAGACGGGTGCCCAAGGAATCAACTTCTTGAGAATGTCTTTAAAAAATAGTGGAAATAAAATTTACCATACGAGACCTACCTTTTAAAATTTAAGGGTTACTATACATTTTATGATGTAATGGTGGTTCATAAAATCAAAATAAAAGTATTCTTTTATTAATTTTAATACGCAACACAAATATGAAATGTATTCTTACTCTTAAAATAACTTTCGACACTAATGTAAAAATAGTACTTAGTGTAAGATATGACACTACTGAGATGTCACAATAAGATAATTACAACGTTTAACCCTGCGTTAGTCCCATAGGGTGTTTTTTTTTTTTACCCCCAAATTTTTAAAGTACTGGTAATTACTAGTTGAAGAAAAAAAATCATTAGACGCTTAAACTTAATTCACATTTAAAATCGGTCCAAGTTATCGGAACGACCTTTATAAGATCTCAAATGAAAGGCATGTATATTTCCACTTTATTGAAATGATTATAACCTTTGTGATGCACAGGGCGTAGTGTAAATAACTTATGAATTGTACGTTCTGTGTATCACGTGATGCACAAGTTTTTATTATGTAAAACACTATATACAGTGTAACCCGGATATAAGAGACCCGGATATAAAACAGACTCGGATATAAGAGAGATTTTTTTATCTGGTCCCAAATTAGAGCCATACTTACCTAAACAAAATAGACCAAACCCGGATATAAGAGAAACCCGGATATAAGAAACTTCGTCTCCGGTCCCGACAACTCTCTTATATCCGGGTTACACTGTATATCTGCACATTCTATTTGCCGAATAAGCTGAGTTGCCTTGCAATAGTTATAAATCTGAAAACAAGCATGGACATTTGGATAGTAGACACGACAATGCCTCGGATAGGCAAAGGGTTAAGGAAGAGTGAGTGAACGTAATTGTACTCACAACGAAGTGTCGTCGACTTTTGTTATTTTGAAGGTCATGTCCGCTGTCCCTCCGATTGGCACGCGGTCACTTCCGGTGGTGAAAAGTAAAAGTTTCTTTTGGAATTCAAGAGGAAATTTCAGAATGACATCCCAAAAATATCTGAAACAGAAATAAACAACAAATATTTAATTAAATTTTTATCTATCTCTTTTCAGACAGAGAACGTGTTTTTTTTAGCAGAGAATATCATTGTTTTAGAATTATTTCACACCAAGCAAAGCAATAAAGCCACTAACACACAAGAGGCTACTGAGTATGAAAAAATATGAGAAAAACATACTATTAAGGAGAGAGGACAATAAAAGAACAAGAACTAAAAAGGTAGAAGATAACGATTGACATTTCATTTAATTTCTTTAAGTTCAAAGTTGACTGAGAAGTTCAATAGAAGAAACTGTTAGCATAGAACTTACGGTTACAGCTAGCCATTTCAACTGTAAAATGATGAGACCTTTCCGCCAATTCAGTACTGCGCTTAAATTCATAAAGTATTGGTACCATAGAGGAAAGTTCATCAGAACAATTACCGTGAAAGTATTTATAGATAAAAAACAAACATAGGGAAGCTACGTTACGGCGGTGGGAAAGTGACTGAAGCCGAGATGCCAGGTCAAGATCAATAACACGGCAGATTCTTCTTTAGATTTTATCCAGGTTCTCTAAATATATAACAGGTGCACAGATGAATGGTAGGCATCGATATGCAAGAGATTTCTGAGACAAAAATTGTCTAACACGACAGTGAATCTACTTTCTTAGTAGCTGACCTAGCAATGAATTCAATATAGTCTTTCCACTACACGTCAGCCCGAGAAGACGCAACGAGGTTGGAGGTTAGCATCAGCCATGCTGATGAAAGGCATAAAGGGGTCTCTCAGGGTGATTAATAGAGGGCAGTTTAATTTTGAATTATAAATGCATGTTCTTAAGATTTTGCCATCGCATGTTTTCAAATTGCCCGTTATGATCCAGACATTGCTGACAACGCGACGCAACGGAATCACAAGCAGAATTCAGCATTTTCGATTGATTTCTTGAACTTCTGTGAAAACCTTCCATCACCCTTTCTTGCTAATCAGGGCGTGGTTGATATCTGTGGTCTTTCAGAGCGGTTCTTGTGCACATCGGGTACAGTGTTACCAGCTCCAAACTTATCTCTAAATCGTGAGATTGCGTGGATGGGACTGAATGAAACTCTTTCATATCGCCTTTGAACATCAACTGCATTTTCATACTTCCAGCAGCATTCCAGTGATGGATGACTTGGTTTGGTTTGGTTTGTTTTACGGCATAACAACCTCAAAGGGTTATTTAATGTCGACAAGATTTTTATTGCTGGTAATATTTTTTTCAAAAATGTATTGCTGGTAATATTTTTCCCTTCAAAAATTCATTGCTGGTAATATCCTTACAACTGCTGATATTAAAACCTATTTTTACACTTTAATAGTGTTTTGACCCCCATTTTGGGGGTTACCTATTTGCCCATAGCTGGGAAGCTAACAGGTGCCACCACCTCGAGTCAGTGCGGACCCGGGAACACCAGCAACTAAGAGGTGGTTCCACGCTCCTCAAAACCTCCTGATCAGAGACCCTGTTGTCGGATGTAGTTCATTGTATTATCCTGGACGCGGACGTAGTTTATCGTCATACTAGAACGAGAGATGGATGACATTAGTCATACTAACGTATAAATCTGAAAAGTAAGAAAGCTGACTTTAGCTATAACCTATAAAAATATGTACAGTGTAACCCGGATATAAGAGAGTTGTCGGGACCGGAGAAGAAGTCTCTTATATCCGAGTTTCTCTTATGTCCGGGTCTCATATCCGGGTTACACTGTATATATTCATATAATGTTTGATTTTAGAATCAACATTTATTCAAGAATTAATGTACAGTGTAACCCGGATATAAGAGAGTTGCCTGAACCGGAGAAGTATCTTATATCCGGGTTTCTTTTTATATCCGGGTTTGGTCTGTTATACAGTGTAAGCCGGATATAAGAGAGTTGTCGGGACCGGAGAAGTCTCTTATATCCGGTTTTCTCTTATATCCGGGTTTGGTCTATTATATATACATTAACACAGGCTCTAATTTTGGACCAGATAAAAATCTCTCTTATATCCGGGTTTCTCTTATATCCGGCTTACACTGTATCTTTTTGACACATCCTGCTCATGAAGAGACAGGATTAGAACTTAAAAATAAGTAGGAAAATAGATGCCCTTATTTCCCACCGGGTGAAGCAAAAAAACATTTTTTACACTTGATTCGGTAGGATTCGGTTTATGGTTCCTTCAACTTCAGACGTTTCCGCCTGAACTGTGAAACTTCATTTAATATTTATTTATTTTTAATTTTATCTTTTCCTATTTTTTATTTTACTTTTTTCTAGTTTTTATTTTATTTTATTTTATTTATTTATTTATTTATTTTATAGGAGTAAATAGGTTAACCTATCATCCGGTTCACACACTTCTTTATTTTGAACAGGAGTAGAGCTTTATCCCTTGTTTCCTGTTTAGGACTGGATTTCTCTCCCAGTAGCCCCTTGCGTCTTAGTATCATTATCGCCTTACTTGGGGTGAATTGATTAAACAAAACTGCGGAAGAAGTGCGGACGCGTGATAGTGCAATTGTTGGAACCTCTTGGGTCTACTTAGAGTCGTTATGCCTTAATGTACTTCTATATAAACTTTTCAGCGTCTTACTTGATTGTGACGTCCAAGGATGTGTAGCCGTCATAAGTAGCCACCGCTTTGAGCTCGTTCAAATCCAGCGTCGGACAGCCGCACACTAACATCTCAACTTCCTCAGGCCTCAGCATCTAAAACAAAAACAAAAAATAATAAAACACTAGAATTAATCGTATATATACAGAACAGAAGTCGAAAATTTATTTCGCCATTAAATTTGGCTTGTACAGCATACAGCAGAAATACCTCCGGCATATAACTCTCAAAAATACAATCCACATAAAGGTAAGACATTAGCTAGATGAAGACGCTGTTGCCACTAATGCCTTACCATTACATGGGAAGAATATATACGTTTGGCTATTGCCCAGTTTACTCTCCTCCCCGTTTTTTTTTTGTTTTTTTTTTACCGGGATTAGAGGTTCATCCGTTGTTTAATGTTTAGGATTGGGTTTCCAGTTCCTTCTAAGACCATACTTCAACTCTATACTTCTAACGTCTCCGCTTGAACTCTGAAATTTTATTCACTAATTATTTTTTCTTGTATCCCAATGGGAGGAGACAGGTTCGCCTATCGTCCGGTCCACACTCATCCCCGGTCTTTTGAACAGGATTAAAGGTTTATCCCTTGTTTTCTGTTTAGCATTGGGTTGCCCGTTCCAAATAAGGCTTACTTCAATTCTATACTTCTAACGTCTCCGCCTGTACTCTAAAATTTTATTCACTAATTATTTCTTCTTCTATCCCAATAGGAGTAGACAGGTTCGCCTATCGTCCAGTTCACACCCTTTATTTATCCCTTGTTTTCTGTTTAGGAGTCGGTTTCCGGTTCCTTCTAAAGTTTACTTCAACTCTATACTCCTAAAGTCTCCGACTGGGCCCTGACTAATTATTTATTTTTTCTTCTCTCCCAACAGGAGTAGATAGGTTTACTTATCGACCGGTTCACAAACGTCCCCAGTTTTTTGAGGGGTTTATCCCTTGTTTCCTGTTTATGATTGGGTTTCTGGTTCCCTAAAGTTTATTTTCACACTATATTTTTAATGTCTCTGACTGAGCTCCGAAATGTTATTCACTAATTAAATCTTGACCTCTTCAGATCTTGAGTTAGCCTTGTCTTTCCTGCTTAGCCCCAAGAACTTCACTTTTTGACCATTGTTACGCTCATACGATACCATGCAGTAACACTCTACCTTCAGTGGCTCTCAGGTCTTGTACCGAATGAACATGAATAAAAAAAGGGATTTCTAGGAAGTATATGGATGGGTGTTTCGGTCGTATCCAGTATTGAAAATAGAACATAAATTTGGTATTTCTCGGTCTATGTGAAATGTGCTATTCGAGAGGGCTATGAATTACGAAAACAAAAATTTCCGATTTCTTCTTTCAAAATTTATTGGGAGCGTCTAATGCATCGTAGCGGCTTATAAGCAGCGAAATAAAGTTTGCATTTTATCAAATCATATCTTATATGAAAATCATCTCTGAGGAACATTTGGATTACATTTATTTAAAATATCCGGGGTGATATTTCACAAAATATTTCAATTATTTCTAAATATTTTTAGGTCTATTTTTTTTTTTTAGTATTAAAATTTTCAATTTTTTTAATATTAAAATTTTCAATTTTTTTAGTATTACAATTTTCAATTTTTTATATTAAAATTTTCAATTTTTTTCAATGTTAAAATTTTCAATTATTTTTCAATATTAAAATTTTCAATTTTTTTCAATATTAAAATTTTCAATTATTTTTTAATATTAAAATTTTCAATTATTTTTTAATATTAAAATTTTCAATTTTTTTTAATATTAACATTTTCAGATATAAATCTTATCCGGCTATTACAAGAGAATTCGCGGAGGTGATTTGACAAAAGATTGGAAGTACCTTCCAATCTTTTGTCAAATCACCTCCGCGAATTTCAATCTTTTGTCAAATCACCTCCGCGTTTTCTCTTGTAATAGCCGGATAAGATTTTTTCAGTTTCAGTTGGTTAACACTTTTGCGAATTTTGAACAAATCAACGTTGAGCTCCGTTATGCGCAAACAATGATCATGTCCACGCCAGTCTCTGTTTAAAAAAAACCGTCGCGTTCACACGAAAACACGGGCCAGGCAAAAAAAAACCCCCAAAAAACATGACCAAACACTGGCCCATATTTGAGTCTATACATCAGCGTTTCTTAAACTGTGTCCCCGGACACACTAATACGCCCTGAAATGCATCCAAGAGCGCCCCAATTTAACAGAAGAGTAATTTATGAATTATTTGTATATTTAATATTATGTTGTTCTATGTCACGTGATTAGTAATCAACTTCCGCCTGTCTCTTTCTTTGCTGTACACTTTATTTCACTTCTACTTAACATATGCAAATAAGTAAAAATCCTATTTACCAATCCACTACACCAACCTGAACTTAATGCCTTTGACTGTTCTCGAACTTTTTTCTACAACCTCATCTCCCACTTGAGGTTTGTCTCGTGTTCTTTGTAATGGCGATCTTGTTCTTATTTCATCTTTTTCCGTCTCCGAGTTACGCCCGCTATCGTCCATCGGCTTGTCTTCTATTGCATTGTCCTGATCTAAAGAACTCATCCTTTCTTATCTGTCTATATTTCTGAGATGAGGTATCATGTACATTATTTACATTATTCGTACTACTGTCCTCATCTTTGTCACCATGTTTATCACAACGTTTCGGCCGTTGTACGCTCCGGCCTTCTTCAGGTGGTTGGAATATCGGGCTGAACCCTTTATTTCGCTCACTGGGGTAGACTGTTCTAGTTTCACGTGCCAAGGAACACCATTGGAAAATTCGTAAACTTAAGGAATCAGCACATATGCTAGGCTACAAAAATCTCCTGAGCCGACCAAGCATAGAAATTAATACGGTATGGGAACCAGTAATTTGGAGTGCCAGAGAAAAGCGATAATAACAACAAAGTTGCAATATGAGCTCCGGTAAAAACATATAATGATAACAGCAAAAAAATTGCAATATGAGCACTGGTAAAAATGGTTGCTGAAGACATTAGATTTATAATATCCAGAAATTCATACACAGATGTCCTCAAGGACACATGGCACAGTGGATAAAGGCGTTAGTTAGATCCAGTGACAGGACCCAAAGAGTGTGAGTTAAGGCAGTGGAGAACTTTCAGATGGAAATTAACAGGTGATAACTGACAACTGACATCCATTAAACATGCCACGTGGAACTAGAACAGTCTACCCCAGTGAGCGAAATAAATGGTTCAATTCGACATTCCAACCACCTGAAGAAGGCCGGAGCGTACAACGTCCGAAACGTTGTGATAAACATGGCGACAAAGATGAGGACAAGAGTCCGAATAATGTACATAATGTTCATCCTTTCTTCTCTGTCAAAATCTTCTTTCATCACAACGTCTTCAATTCTGGGTCTTAATTGGGCAATTAGGCTTTTCCCTCTCTTTTATATAATGGCCGTGTTATGTCTCTTTTGCATGATGAAATTAGCTCTCTCTAAATCTTTAAGAAGGAGTGGATAATCCCTTTTCTTTTGGCTTTCTCAAGGAATTTAAATCAGACATTATCGGCCTAAAAAATAGGAGATTCTTCATAAACCTCTATAAATGAAAACTGTTCAGTTTAAATATACAGTGTAATAAATGCCTAATTTCAGGAGACTTCTTTGTTATTTTTCTATCTCCAAATTTAATTTTTCCTTATTAAAACTAGAGGAATTAAAGAGGAATTATTTTCTACTCTCCAGCCTCTCTCCCACAGGCGGGATGTGGCGAGCTTCTCGCTGTTCTATCGTTACTTTCATGGAAAGTGTTCGAATGAACTACATTCCTTTGCTCCGCCAGGTCTAACATTCACGGCTGTGACCGGCCATGGCACTTAAATTATAGCACGCCACCCATATCCCCTATGTGTTTCTTCGGTGAGAAATAAGTTCTACTCGAACAGCTTCTTCCCACGAGCCACTGCTCCCAAGAGGATGTCTCCACGATCACTATAATCTTAGCCTGTTCAAGTCTAGAGTTAACTGTTATCTACCCTTACTATCCGTATAAATTACCCCTTAACGTAACCCTCTATTTCGAGCATTGTACAGGGCGAACTTTACTGTAAAAAAGAAAAAGAAAAAGTACAGCCTGAAATATAAAAGGGGGTTGAAAAACTGCTATAAAACATTGGTCGAATTTAAGCTTGAGTCCGTAAGCAAATATTAGTCAGGTTCATGCATGTCTATCTTCGCAGACGTTGATAAGGTTTATATATGAGTCTGCAAGCATCCAGCTAGAAGGTGGCCTTTTTTCTCAGGTGATACAGTCGGATTATTCTAGGCCCCGTCGACAGGCGAGAACTTCTGGACAGGCGAAAGATTCTATATCAGTCCACTTTTCTTTACATGAACATTTCTCGCGTAAACTGACCATAAATTAACCTGCTCCACTTTCTACTGCAGCAGTAAACACAGTTACAATCCATTGGCGTAGGGTGGGTCTTGAACTCCCGAGGCAATTTAAACTATTGCGACTCCCCCTTAGTCATGAAGTAGATTCTATTTTCGTACGTATTTCCCCAACCTAATTAAATTTTTTTTGAGTCCCTAAAAATTTAGCACCCGGGGCAATCGCCTTTCCGGCCCCGCTCACGCTACGACACTGTTTGTATCCCCTTGTCGCAGTTAGCTCCTCCTCAGTTCCTTAATCCTTCAAGAGGGGTCTTCCCCCCCCCCTGACTATAAATACTGGCTGACCCTTCTCTCTCTCTCTCTCTCTCTCTTTTCCGACTTTGTTCCTCGAGCCGCTACCTCGCGCGGAGGCGAGGTAAAATCTCTCTTTTTCCACTTAGGCCAATATGTGACCTCTCACAGATACAGCATTTCCCAAATTCTGGGAAGGCGCTAAGAACAATACACGTACGTACGAACACTTAAAACACACACACATAATTTCTCCATACAAACCCTATGTAACAGTCCATGTCTTTGTTTAATTGTTTTGTTATTAATATATATTTGTTTACCCATGTATATCGGTCTTGTTTGTTTTCTTTGTCTTCTTTGGACTTAATTAAAGTCCGACATTCTCATGTAGCTGGACCCGCCAGCAGGAAAGTTTAACCTTCTGATATCTCTTCACATCTTCACCCCCACGGTCCGCTACACCCTTACTCCTTAAAATAACAATAATCATTAATGATACGATAGGGGGAATTTCTCTAGATATTTTATTGTCGTAGAACTCACCATGAGCTTATTCGGTCATTTGACTTAAGAATTAATATTCATCAGAAAATTAAAATAGGAAAATCATGACATTTTCACAGTTACGTCGAGTAATAAGACAATTTTTCTTGACAGAATCTGTCTTACATATTCATAAGTCTACCATTCGTTCGTGTTTTGAATAGTGTTGCCACATCTGATCTTATTCTTCTGTTATATATTTAGAGATCCTTGATAAAATCCAAAGAAGAATCTGCAATGTTATTGGCCCTGACCTGGCGTCTCGACTACAGTCACTTTCCCACTGCCGTAACGTATTAATTGTTCTGATGAACTTCTATGGTACATAGACTTTAAGCGCAGTATTAGATTGGCGGATGAGTCTCCTCATTTTACAGTAGAAATGGCTAGATGTAACCGTAAGTTCTATTCTAAAACAGTTTCTTCTCTCACACTTCTCGTTTGTGGAACTCTCTTCCGGCTTGTTGCTTCCCAGTCAACTTTGATCTTCAAAAATTTAAATGCGATGTCAATCGTTATGTCTGTTTTCTTGTTCTTTTATTATCCTCTCTCCTTAATAGTATATCTTTCTGATATTCTCTAACACTCAGTAACCCATTGTGTTTTAGTGGCTTTATTACCTTGCTTGGGGTGAAAATATTCTTTGAAAAATTACACTTACAATCAGAGCGTTCGACGCGCAGACGCTGTGAAATCCGTGGTAGAATTCTTTAAACATTTCGTAGACGGATTTATTGAGTATCCAGTCCACATAAAGTTGAACGTAACCTGAAAGAAAGACAAGAAAGCTGAACAAGAGGGATAATCGGACAACATTAAGTTTCCTTCGTGCCTATTTGAGCATTCACAAAAAAAGAACGTTTTAAAGCGATAAAATCGGTCGGATTAATACATTTTTAAAAATTAATTTCTTTAGAAAAAATTCTTTGTTTATGTCAGAATACAAAACCGAACATATATACATTTTCGAGAATCTATGACGAGAAGGATTTCGCTTAAAGTCATTAGTCAGCCTTGCTTGATTGGCAAAGGTTCTTCGTGAACAATTAAGAGTGTGACACTCACCTTCGCAAGGAGGTTTCCAACTAGCGTCCAGTTGGCTGACAAAAATAAACAGGGTTGTAATTCAATACATGTCCCTCTCTTAAATAGTCACAGGGTGGATATTGTGCTGGATATTTGAGATTTATTGTAAATTAATACAATTATGGCACAAGGCCAAAAAGGGGGATGGGTTCAGGCTGGTCTTCACTAACTATCTTATACCTAGCTAATTGCATTCACGACCCATTCACTCATTACCATTTCCTTATTCACCATAAAAACTCATCTGTCGCCAATCATTCCTCCATCCACCATAGTACCACATCCTCACAGGGGAGGAGCCTTTAACCCCCCCCCCCACAAAAAAAACATCCATATATATATATATATATATATATTAGGTTGGTGCAAAAATAATGTCGTTTTCTCACATGAAGTTGAACGTCAAAAAACGACATTATTTTTGCACCAACCTAATATAAATATATATCCACACTGGAATCATCAACCAATCAGAATTTACAGAATAGACTCACCCGTAGCAGAGCGGAATCTCTCAGGCTGTTATATAAACCACCTACCAATTTACCCAGCAGACCGGTAGTCAGTCAGACTCAACTTCAATTACAGTCGAGTACTGTCTGTTGCTATTATCAAACTCTACACTTCGTGGCTGAGTCTGTTGAAACACGCCGGATCTAACGCCAGTTCCCTTTTGCCTCGGGGCACGCAGATTAGAATCCTGCCGGAAAGCCCATACTTTTCCTTTAATAAGATTTTCGGATATTCAGGTGGGTAGACAAAAAAAATTCATAAGTGTTTAATAAACAAACGAAATATGAGTATCCACTAAAAGATGCACAATGCTTTCGCGATATGAACTTGGGAAAGATTTCCTGCCAACGAATCAATGTCTGTTAATACATCTAAACTGTAACCTTCGACCTACCTGAGAATTTTTGGAAATCTGCATAAATACCTACCTCCTCGGTTGCTGTTAGTTACAAATATATTTTCTCCGTTAGTTTTCAGTGGGTGGGTCTTAACACAACCCAGTTCTGTATAGGACACCTAAAAGGCAAACACAATTTGTGAGTGAAGACATACGGCAGCATATATTTTAAGACACGCGAGAAAATGAAAGTGAAAGTGAAAGTACCTGAGGTCTGAAACGCATATTAACAGTTATTATTAATAACTGTTTAGCACGAAAAGAACGCATATCCTCTCTTTCATTCATCTGCACCTCGAGTGGCATGGGGGCAACCGATTACTAAATACAAGACATTGCTCTACAAGGTGTAATTTTCATTTTTTTTAAAGTGTTGAATTTTTATGGTATTTTATCCGCAAGAGTATTCAACTTTTCGTAAAGCTCACCAAATTAATGAATGTCATTTTTTTTCAAGATGGGACTATCGAAAATCCCTACAATACAAATCTTGTTCAGGACGCCGTGAGGGAACATTATTAAAAAATGAAGTTTTTTGCCAAGAAAGTAATATAAAACAACGACTGTAATCATTTCATTCCTGTAATTATGTCATTAAGAATCTTAGGCTCATAACCTTTTAACTAAATCTTAGGCTCATAAACTTTTCGTCCTTAAAATTATATTTTTTCGTCTTTAAAACTATATTTTTATCACTCTCACACATATATATATATATATATATATATATATATATATATATATATATATATATATATATATATATATATATATATATATATATATATATATATATATATATATATATATATATATATATATAAATGAGGCGCGGAGGAGTAATGGATAACGGCTTGGATTGAGGAATCGGAGAGCCGAGTTCGAATTCCAATCGAGTTTCCATTACATTCACTTACGTGGGAAAGGTGTGAATCCACTTATTCTCCCTCCAGCTATGGATAAATAGCAGGACAGACAGGTTCTATAGCCTTGGATGGCAACTGGTCTAGGAGGACAACTCTGAATTCAAAACCTGCGGAGGGTCGTTTGGGGACCCTGTGACACGTAGTGCACCAGGTATCTGTATTCGGCCCTTCAAAAAGTGTGGATGTTCCTGCACGAAACCTTCACCACTATAATCAAATCTCATGTGCTGTTGTCGGGCTGTCGGTTTCCAAGGAACTGATCTGCTTGACCCTCATACTTCGAATTCGACAGGAGAGTCGAGAGTATATATATATATATATATATATATATATATATATATATGTTTCATTAAAAACGACAGACAAGGTATTACGATTAAACTTTTTATTTAATTTTCCTTGTGTTCGAACAAGTGTTTTCTTTTTTGGATACAGAGTGTCTAGAAACTGTCTAAATGTTCTATAATTCCGAGCACTTTCGGCCGTACTTTTGGCCATTATCAAGGATGATTTTATTTTTTCAATTTAATTGAGTCTGTGCGTTGTGTGTATGTTTTTTTAGTGTTATAGAGATGTTTTATTTCCGAATACATTGTGGCCGTGTTCGTAGTTAATATTATTAAGTGTTGGATTTTTTTTATTATTAAGGCTTCCATCATTTTTAATCTTTTTTTACAGGTGGATGAGGTTATTATGTTTGTATTTTCTACTAGAATGTTTCGCATGGAGTCTGCTAAGTTTGTGTGTGTGTTTAAATGTATTCTAATAGAGATGTGGTCAGATAGGTGTAACGTAAGGCGTCTGGATAGGCAAGTAGTCGTGTGACCCGTATAATTATTTATGAATTCGGTTTGGTCAGGAACACAGTTCCTTAAGGAGCATTTGAACTCATAGATAGAACACTTGGACAGTTTCTACACACTCTGAGTCCAAAAAAAGAAAACACTTGTTCGAACACAAGAAAAATTAAATAAGAAACTTAATCGTAGTACCTTGTCTGTCGTTTTTAATGAAACATGCATAAATGAAGGATTGCTGCCTAAATACATTTAACACGCAGATTAACTCTACACCTTTCTGACAATAGCTCAATTAGATCTCATTTAAATATTCATGGAGACCTACCGGACACTATTCGGAATATACTTGTCGACAACACTAATATAATAGCATCATCCACTTGCAAAAAAAGGCTAAAAATAATGGAAGTCTTACTTATAAAAATAAACAAACCAACACTTAATAATATTAACTTTGAACATGGACATAATATGTTGACCGTGTTTTGAAACAAAAAAATGAATCACTTTATAAAACATACACATAACAAACTATTTCTAATTCTAACAGTTGAAATATAATCCTTGATAATGGCTAAATGTATAGCCGAAAGCGCTCGGATAAAAAGAACATTCGGACAATTTTTATATAATTTATCCTCTGAAAAGAAAAACTTTATTAGATCGCACGAGAAATTATATAAAAAAACTAAATAAAAGCACCTTGTCAGTCGTTTTTAATGAAATGTGCTTGAAAGAAGGATTGCTGCCTAAATATACAAATATATATATATATATATAGTTTAAAAGTTGCTATATTTATAAGAGAAGAGTGCTATATAGCTTTTAACAGAACATGGGGGTTTCCTTATAGGTCAGCTTTTGTGTTCCAGCATTGTACACGGTTCAGAAATGACTTCGTCCTCAGGTTGAACAATTAAAGCGTTACTGTCTGTACTCTTATTTATCTTACCTGGAATGTCAAACCAAAGTCTTCTTGGACATCTCCTTCATATTCCAAAAGTTCTTTTAAGCCATTGGAGATATCCTGTAAAATATTAAAAAGAAATTTCTCTAATATAGCAAAGATACGCAGCATTGCGCCAGAAAAATACCTACCAGCAACATGTAATCTGGTGAGGCTGTGTTCCAACGGAGAATGGAATTTAGCAGGAGAAGGAACCATTTAGTCGTTTATTCCATATACGGCACGTTATAATATTTTTATTATTGCAAACCGTTTCCTAGATATTTCTGTCCAATGTAAGACCAAATATTTTTTAAACCTAGACACTAATTTAAGCAAAGCATGAACCTGATGGATTTGTTCTCAAACGACTTTTTGACGGGCAGGATCATTGTCTATATTTCTGAGATGAGGTATTATCTACACTATTTACATTATTCAGACTATTGTCCTCATCTTCGTCGCCATATTTATTACAACGTTTCGGCCGTTGTACGCTCCGGCCTTCTTCAGGTGGTTGGAATGTCGAACTGAACACTTTATTTCGCTCACTGGGGTAGACTGTTCTAGTTCCACGTGCTATGCCTAATGGATGTCAGTTATCAGTTATCTCCTGCTAATTCCCCTCTCCAAGTTTTTCAACCGCCTTAACCAGGTATGTGTCCGAATACCCAGAAATTCACACACAGATGTCCCCAAGGCACAGTGGATAAAGGCGTTAGTTAGATCCAGTGACAGGGCCCAAAGAGTGTGAGCTCAATACCTGGCTGAGAACTTGGAGAGGGGAATTAACAGGAGATAACTGATAACTGACATCCATTAGACACGGCATGTGGAACTAGAACAGTTTAGCAAAATATAAGACATGTTGCTTGAGGAAAATGATAAAACCGTGTTGATATCACAGATTTGCGTCATGGTAAGAAAATCAACTTTATATATATTTAATTAATTTTCACGATTTCAGTAGGACACGCATGCAAACTTTGAGCTTTTTATATTAATTTTTTCAACCACCTCCAGAAATGTCACTGCAGACGAGACAAAAAAGTCTCAATATTCTAAAAAATATTTTCTATTTATTCTTTTAATACCACGGCTAAAAATACTCGACGAAAAAATCAATAGTATCAGGCTAGTGTCTTCATTTTCCCTGTTTTTATGACCGGGAAAATGGAGACACAGGGTCATTTTAAAACGGAAGTTGTTCTTCATCAAATTTTAAAAAAATTAAAACTAAAAAAAAAAATGGGATTATTGAACATAAGTTTTACCGGATGTACAAGTTGCAGGTCTTGAAGTGTGAGCTGCGCCACGCCGACTGGCATTTTAGGGTTGTTGTACGGAACAACGGCAGGACTAAGGAGTTTCTTGTAGCAACAAGCCGGAAATCGGATATCTAACATGATACTGTTATAAACAGCCAACCCCATTAACTGGGCGAAGTTAAGGAAAAAGAATTGGTCAGTTGGCTTTCATAGTAAATTGAACACAAGTTCACCAATCAAAAGTTATTAATGTCCACTAAATTCATTCTGTTAATATTTTGGTTTGGTTTCGCAAACGAAGTTTTTCAGGGTTTTTCCACGATTTTTACCGCCCCGTCTCCACATTGACTAGCCCGCGCTAGAGGTAGTTTCGCACGACACCGGAAATTACTACAAGAACAAAAACATTAACCGTAAAAACTTGAGTCATTGTAGTGATATGTAAATAACTGCCTAACTGGCACAGTGAAGGCATAGAAAATATAAATACCAAAGCAGTAAGGGAAGTCCAACTCTCGGTATACGAGACAGTTAGGGAATCACTACAAAAACCTCCCCAATTTATAGACAAGACACACAGATGCATGCTGGGATTTCTTCCTTGCCAATAAATAGGCCACTTCTCCGTTTCATCATTTCTGTTTTGTCTTGTCTTGAAGCCGCAACGCTGCGATCGCTTGTCTGTATCTCCTTTTGTGTGTTAACACCATTCTTAGTTTGTGAAAATTTTGGCTTATTACTATTGTTTTGCATTATTACGGTTGCTTTGCCTTGTATATATTGTTTACTTGCTTAGTATTATTTTTGCCCTGTTCTTTTTTTCTCTCTTGTTTATTGCAGACGTTGTCAATCCTGTTTGTTGGGCATTTCTGACAAGTACTTTTAGCCATGGCCAATTACCCTACATAGACGGCTACAGCCGGACTGATGAAATAAGAAAGAAATTAAACACCATAACAGGCATGTTCTTAAATATCTTCGTCAGGTCGAGACATTTATATGGAAGTAATGGCGCCAAGCCCATTCAGAAATATATAAATTGTCGGCTGTATACGGCTACAGATCAATAATTAAAAACGGCTTAACGTTCCATAACACTTCAAACAAAACGTTAGAAAGCCCCCCCCCCCACCAACACACACACATACACAGTTTATACTAGAATGAGCGATAACAGCTAGTGGACACGTGAAACTTATTTCCTGAAAAAAATGTTTTAAAGGAAATATTTGATAAATTTCAAACGACGGTAGCACTGGCTGCTCGGTCAATGAACGCCAAATGTTTCCCTTATAAAGAAACGTCTAATATTACCGTTACCAGACCCATTACAATGGAACCCTCCTCAGTACGGGCCTGGGTATGACGATAAACTACATTCGCGTCCTGGTTAAGACGATAAACTACGTCCAGCAGCATGGCCTCTGACCAGGAGGTTTTGAGAAGCGTGGAACCACCTCTTAATTGCTGGTGTTCCCAGGTCCACCCTGACCCGGGGTGGTAGTACCTGTTAGGGTCCCAGCTATGGGCAAATAGTTAACACCCAAACTGGGGTCAAAACACCATGAAAGTGTAAAAATAGATTTTAATACCAGAAATACTTCTTTTTATTTTTTTAAATTATTGCCAGCAATACATTTTTGAAGAAAAAATTATTACCAGCAACAAGAAATTTTGTTGGCATTAAATAACCCATTGAAGTTGATATGCCGTAAAACAAAACAAACTAAACCAATCCTCAGTACGGGTTGAGTGATAAAAAACGATACAAGTTAATACTTTGGAGAACAACGCAAGTACTCAATGGAGTAATGAGTAGTCATGTGACCGCTGGTCACTGTTGGACCAGATAAAATCCTTGACAATTCATTTTCATTTCACCAAAAACTGTGACAGTTTTATAAAAGATTTTCACTAAATAGTTGCTAAATTTCTATAATTTAAAAAGAGTAATTATACAGGGTGCGGCAGAAATATCTGTCACATTTTAAAGGTTGACAAAAAGACTATGGTAACTGCTATTAAAAATATGTATTTAACTGTTGTTTAAACAAAGGGCTACAGTTTGTGTTCATTTGGTTTTTAAAATGGCATCTTCCAAACAGTGGCCTCTATTCGCAATACACCGCCACTTGAGTTCACTAGTACCACATTGGGGACAGTTTATAATATTAAAGGTATTTGTGCCGTATCCTATATTCCCAGGCATTATTCATGCTATATTTTTTTCTTATTTGTTAGAACACCCTTGTAGTCACTTGTGGAACTCTCTTCATTCTTCTTGCTTTCCTGTCAACTTTGACCTTCAAAAATTTAAATAAATTCAATATCAATCGTTAAAAGAACAGGAATTAAGAAGACAGAATTCTTAATTCCTGTTCTTTTTTCTTTTTTTTCTCACATTCTCTTGCACTCAGTAAATCTCTTACGTTTTAGTGGCTTTATTGTCTTGCTTGGGGGAAATGATTTAAAAAAAGACTATATATTGCTATTCTTAGCCGATGAAAAATTGCAAGAACATCCTTACATATAAAAATACAGACTCACATGTATTTGTGGAAATGAGATACGATTACCGGTATATTTCCTGAAAAAAGGAATCGCGTCTCTTTCCTTTTCGATCGTAAACCTGAAGCGGCTTGTAAAAAGTATTAGGCAAAATATTGTGGTATCAACAAAATAATTTTAATAGTATTAACAATGCCTGGCTATACAAGGTGCGGCAGAAATATCTCCCACATTTTAAACTGTCACCTGTGTGGTGCTAGTAAGCTCGGGCAAGTGGCAATGGATTCTTCATTTAGCTAATGTCTTAACATTTTTTTTAGATATAAATCAGTTACCATCATGGCTTGGACCGGTGCACACCGTGCGTTTACTACTGTCAAAATATATTTTTAAGACTGGTGAATCTGTAATTGCAACACAAAGATTTTTGAGTTCATTTCATGTGACGTCGGAATCATGATGTTCCGCATAGAAAATGGACACTACTATGGGTTGAAAATTTCAGGGTCATAGGTTCAGCATTTAAAAGAAAGCCACCTGGAAGACCTTGGAGCGCTCGAACTCTAGAAAATGTCCAACATCTGGAAATCGTTTATAGGGCATGGCGAATAGAGGCCACCATTCGGAGGATTTCATTTTTAAAACCAAATGAATAAAAACTGTAGTCCTTTGTTTAAACAACAGTAATAATTGTTGGTGGCAAACATGGACTTACGTGCCCATAAAAAAGTGTCAAAAGGACGAATTTTCCCATGACACCGTTTTGTATTTTTTGTATTTTCCCATGACACCGCTTTTGTATTTTTAACTAATCCTCGGCAATGTTTGTTGTTTTAAAAAGCGATTATTAGAATTTTAATAAAACCTAAACATATTTTATATCTACAGCATTCTAAAACTGAATACAATTAGAACTAATGCAATATTTATCATTTCCCAATTTATAAAGAAACAAAGATGAAAGCAATTTTTTACTCATAAATTTATAAACATTTAGTAAATTATAAAAAATATGTGAACCAATGTTTTGACAACCATTCCAACAAACAATAAATAAATATCGTAAATAAAATAGTGTACATATTACCTCATCTCAAAAATATAGACAAATTTATAAACATTTACTAAATTATAAAAATATGTGAACCAACTATAAAGAAATCATGATTATTTACCATTTTATAAAGTTTGAATCAATTGGCAATTCACCAACGTTTTGATAACCATTCCAATAAACAATCTAATAAATAAATACCGTTTCGTATCTTACACTATTTACATTATTCGGACTATTGTCCTCATCTTTGTTGCCATACTTATCACAGCGTTTCGGCCGTTGTAGGCTCCGACCTTCTTCGGGTGGTTGGAATGTCGAACTGAACCCTTTGCTTCTCTCACTGGGGTAGACTGTTCTATCTCCACGCTCCTTAAAGAGTGTGAGTTCAATATCTGGGTAAGGCGGTGGAGAACTTGGAGAGGGGAATTAACAGGAGATAACTGATAACTGACATCCATTAGACATGGCACGTGGAACTAGAACATTCTACTCCAGTGTGTGAAATAAAGGGTTCAATTCGACATTCCAACCACCTGAAGAAGGCCCGAGCGTACAACGGCCGAAACGTTGTAATAAATATGGCAACAAAGATGAGGACAATAGTCCGAATAATGTAAATAGTGTACATATTACCTCACCTCAGAAATATAGAGAAATTTATAAACATTTACTAAATTATAAAAATATGTGAACCAACTATAAAGAAATCCTGATTATTTAGCATTTTATAAAGTTTGAATCAATTGGCAGTTAACCAATGTTTTGATAACCATTCCAACAACCAATAAATAAATAGTGTAAATAAACAATACCGTTTCGTATTTTTGTTGTCAATTTTCAAGAGCAAAGAAAATGTATAAATTCACTTTCATATGTTTAGGTTTTATTACAATTCTATTCATCGCTTATTAAAACAATAAACATTGCCAAAGAGTGACGGAAGTAAAAGAGCGGTCTCATAGGAAAAATCGCCTTCTTGCCATTCAGTTTTTTTGTTTTTTTTAGGCATGAATGTCCATGTTTGCCTATTTTTTTAAATAGCTGTTACCTTGGACTTTTGTCTTTTGTCAATCTTTAAAATGTGGGAGGTATTTCTGCCGTACCTGTATGATGACTATTTTTTTTTTTAATTACAGAAATTAAGTAACTACTTAATGAAATGTCTAAAAAAAACTCACAGTTTTGGGTGACTAGAAAAGTGAATTGTCAAGGATTTTATTTAGGACTACAGTAGCTAGCGGTTTTGTGACTACCTATTGCCTCATTCTCACAAGTTCATGCATTATTCTCAAAAGTATTAACATGTACAGTTTTTTATCAGCAACCCGTACCGAGGAAGGTCCTTTACGAACCTTTGTTCTTTTATTAAACTAACGAAAATTATCCACCCTTTTATTCAAAAGATAAAATTTAAAAAAGGATACAACTCCAACAAGGCGAAATTCTTGATAATTAGTGCAAGGTGCGCTGCTGAACCAGTAAACGCCCGCCTTCTTGTCAAAAGTGAACATCCCTGAAAAGATAACAGAATATTTACTCTTTATTAAGTAGGTATTACATTTTATGTTGTACGCTCCGGCCTTCTTCAGGTGGTTGGAATGTCGAATGTGAATTTCGCTCGCTGGGGTAGACTATTCTAGTTCCACGTGCCATGTCCAATGGATGTCTGTTATCTCCTATTAATCCCCCTCAGAAAGTTCTCCACTGCCTTAACCGTGCAGCTGCGGAAAGAAATTTAAAGGAGAGACATGCCGCCCCCTTAAGGTAAGGCTTCAAGAACACCAGAAAGCTGTAACACGAGGGGAAGTGGAAAAATCAGGCGTGGCTGGCCACTTATGGAGAGAAAAGGGAGATCGCCGCCCTCAGTGGGATCAAGTTGAGATCATAGACAAAGAACATCATTGAAAAATTTATAAACTTAAGGAATCAGCACATATGCTAGGCCACAAAAATCTCTTTAGCCGACCAAGCATAGAAATGAATACAATATGAGAACCAGTAATAAGGAGTACCAGAGAAAAGCGATAATAACAACAAAAATTGCAATATGAGCTCCGGTAAAAACATATAATGATAACAGCAAAACAATTGCAATATGAGCACTGGTAAAAATGGTTGCTGAAGACATTAGGTTTATAATACCCAGAAATTCATACACAGATGTCCTCAAGGACACATGGCACAGTGGAAAAAGGCGTTAGTTAGATCCAGTGACAGGACCCAAAGAGTGTGAGTTCAATACTCGTTTAAGGCAGTTGAGAACTTTCGGAGGGGAATTGACAGATATTGACTGACATCCATTAGACATGGCACGTGGAACTAGAACAGTCTACCCCAGCGAGCGAAATAAAGGAAAGGGTTCAGTTCGATATTCCAACCACCGGAAGAAGTCCGGAGCGTACAACGGCCGAAACGTTGTGATAAACATAGCAAAGGTGAGGACAATAGTCCGAATAATGTAAATAGTGAACCCTAAAAATCATACCATTTATTTATCTGTGTGTGTGTGTGTGTGTGTGTGTGTGTGTGTGTGTGTGTGTGTGTGTGTGTGTGTGTTAGTTATTTTAGTTACAAGTGATTTAAAGTTGCATTTGATAAAACAAAAGGAAGAAGTCACTTCGTATTATAACAATCAATGTCCTGAGGAGAGGAGCTGGTCTTCTTGACTTTCCAATGATCAGTAGCGAAAAGAATTAATTTCACGTCTTTTGTTGGGGAGTCCATTTCCAGCAGGAAGTTTCTGTTGTTTTATGGCTCAACAAACACTCGTTGTCACTTTTGTAATGCTCGCTGCAGTAGAGACTTTGTAACGCCGTTGAACACTACTGGTGCCAGACGCCTTCAAACAACACTCGCACTAATAGTACTTGCTCGATAATACTTGCTCGATAATACTCGCTCGAACAGTAATCCGTATAGTGATCCGAATAGACCGTCCTGGGTATGACGATAAACTACATCCGCGTCCTGGGTAAGACGATGAAATACGTCCAACAGCAAGGCCTCTGATCAGGAGCTTTTGAGGGGCGTGGAACCGCTTCTTAATTGCTGGTGTTCCCAGGTCCACCCTGACCCGGGGTGGTAGCACCCGTTAGGGTCCCAGCTATGGGCAAATAGTTAACATCCAAACTTGTGTAAAAATAGGTTTTAATACCAGAAATACTTTGTAATAATAATTAAAAAAATTATTGCCAGCAATAATTTTTGAAGGAAAAATTATTATCTGTAATACTTAAAAAAAAAATACCAGCACTACAAACAGCTATACATTCTTTGAAAAAAATATTACCAGCTATAGATTTCTTCAAGGAAAAATATTCCCAGAAATAGATTTTTGGAGAAAAACATATTACTAGCAATAAAAATTTTGTCGGCATTAAATAACCCATTGAGGTGTTGATATGCCGTAAAACAAACGAAACGAAACGAAACCAATGATCCGAATAGAGAAATAGTATAGTGAATAAAGAATAGCGGTCCCTATAGTAATAGAAGATAGAGTCGCGATCAGTCTAGACGTTACGCGACTTCCTATATATGCGTTTCCTCTATGGTCACGTGATCCACTTAATTCAATGATGGGATCGCCTGTGTTTGCTCACTGGCGATCTATGTTCAAACTCAAGTGTCGGCAGCGACACTTTATTCCTGTATAACATGTTGCATGCTGGGAGAACTTTTTTATTTTTATTTTTTATTTAATTTATTTTAAACAGCGTTTTAATGTTGTCTGTTTCATTTTATTTTATTTATGATGTTCATTATTATTATTTATTTTTATTTTTTTATTTACTGCTACTAATAATAATATCCCTACAAATCTTTCTCGCTAAGATCTATCTGACACATTTATTAGCCTACCATTCATGAGAACGTAAGAATTGTAAATTATGTGGATGTGTAGGCTGACGCTAAACTCCAGAGTGGCTCATTGCGAATTCTCTCACTAAAGTTTTCCACAGACATAAAGTGGAAAGAGTATCTCGAATCAATTGCTAAGTCTGCCGTAAAGAAGATTAGTTCACTGCGTCGTGCTGAACAATTTTACCCTCCATAATCCATAATTATGTCTATCATTCGTCCATGTTTTGAATATTGCTGCTGCGTACAGTTTGTTCCTCTTGCTATATATTTAGAGAATACTGATAAAATCCAAAGAAGAATCTGTAATTTTATTGGTTCTGACCTGGAACCTCGGCTTCCATCACTTTCCCACCGCCATAACGTAGTTTGCCTGTGTCTTTTTCTATAAATATTTTCATGGTAATTGTTCTGACGAACTTTCCTCTATGGTACCTAGACTTTATGAATTTAAGCGCAGTACTAGATTGGTGGAAAGGTATACACCATTTTATAGTTGGAATGGCTAGATGTAACCGTAAGTTCTATGCTAACAGTTTCTTCTCTCGCACTTCTCACGTGTGGAAATCTCTTCCGGCTTCTTGCTTCCCAGTCAACTTTGATCTTCAAAAAGTTGAATGCAATATCAGTCGTTATCTTCTGTCTTCTTAATTCCGGTTCCTTTATTGTTCTTTCTACTTAATAATTTTTACTTTTCTGATATTCTCAACACGCAGTAATCCTTTGCGGCTTAGTGACTTTATTGCCTTGCTTCAGATGAAATAAAAAGAATCCTTTCCTACAAAGGCAAGACTGTAAGTATCGCTACTCCATCGTTATTTCCATGGAAAATGCTCTGATGAGTTCTATTCTCTAACTTCACCGGTTCAGTCCTTCCCAGCTAAGACGCGCCATGCAACGTACACGGGGGGGAACCCTCCTCATTCAGTTCGTATTCCATACGCAAGGAAGAAGTTCCATTCGGCTTCTTGCCAGCTTTTTTCGTTTTTGCTCTATGGTAGGTGCCCTGGTTCAATACTTTTCCTCCATAAATAAACAAAGAAATCTGAAAATTTTATTCGATGAAAAAAAAATCAATTTACCATAATCTGGGTCAAAGATTTGTCGAATGAGTAACAGGAACCATTCTTTTGTAAGGCCGCCCATATCAAGACCTGGCTCACCTGCAAACGTCACCTTTAATTTTTTCTTTAATTCACTTTGCTTGCTGGCTATCTGAAAATAAAAAAATGTGTGTATATATATATATATATATATATATATATATATATATATATATATATATATATAATGAACTGTTATATTGGAACATGCAAGTTACTACGACAAAAATGCATATTCGTGTCGACATCTAAAGACGTCTCGTCAGGTGGTTAACAATGGTTTACCACCACCGTTAACCAACTGACGAAACGTCTTTAGACGTTGAAACAAATATCCATTTTTGTCGTGGCAACTTGCATGTTCCAATGTAACAGTTTATAATAAATATTTATTGCTCTACTCTTGTATTGAGCCCTTTTTTAAATTAATGTTATGAACGTTTGAATTTATATTCTTTTCGTTCTTTTACATTTGGTTAAATATGTGTGTGTGTGTGTGTGTGTGTGTGTGTGTGTGTGTGTGTGAATAATTTCTCAGAGTTAACCTATCGAAAAAGACAATATGTATAAAGGTAAAAGACAATAGGAAAACTATTATTAAGAATACAATACAATAGAAGAATATGAATACGATAGCGTTTTCTAAATTCTTCTAGTTGCTAAGGACATTTTGTTTTGTTGTTAATAGTTACTTTGTTTTAATAAATTAATTTCGTTTTACCTTGAAAAATCCACATTGGAATAAACGCGTTGGCTAATAAGTTTTCCTATTGTCTTTTACCTTTACACACACACACACACACACACACACACACACACACACCCACACCCACACACACACATATATATATATATATATATATATATATATATATATATATATATATATATGTCTGATTAAATAAATGACAGACATTATGTCTGCTAAATTTTAACAAAATCCGTTCATACTCACGAATAACCATCCCTGTATTGATATTAAAGAATGAGAGAAATGTGCTGTGACTGTTTAAATTTCTTTTTATTTTCATATCCCAAGTACTTTCGATCTTCTTCCAAAATCATCTTCAGGGGTGCAAGTAGTACAAAACTATATGTTGCTCAGGGGTACAAGAATTTATACAAAGCTGTGCGTTCTATCCATTACCGTAATTTTTCATTAGGCTTTTAAATGCAAACGGTTGACAATGCGCTGAGCGTTCATTGGAACGTGAAAAAATATCCATTAAGGATTTTTTATTATTTTCTTTTTGTAGTATAGTTGTGTTGTCGATCAGTAATTTTTTATATTGTGAATGTGGACAGGAATGTTGTTGTAGATGTCTCGCAACAACATTCCTGTCCACATTAACAATATAAAAAATTACTGATCGTCAACACAACTATACTGCAACAAGAAAATAATAAATTCAAGCTACAGATCTTAGAAGTAATTTATATTAAAAAATTAATTTGTGGAGGTTACAAAATTTTATTAGAACTTTAAAAACGGACATTTTAGAAGTAAATATAAATATATAAAACAAAAGTGATGGAGAACAAGGAAAAAATAATTACTCACCGTAAAGTGGGGCTAACCAGTTATCCCTCCTCGCTCTTCAGAGCTAATCGAGGACACAAATATGTTAATAAATATATGCACAATGACTAAAAAAGGTGAGAGAAAAAGTTACGACCAAGTAATCAGCAGTATAAATCACAGACAGATTACATATACACCAAGCAGCCATTCCTACTACTTAAAGAGGGAAGGCTGCTTAAACTTAATATAAATGATTGGTTGATTAATTGATTCGTTTTCAACTGCTTATCAACACTTTGCTGTTTATTTAAAGCAAGAAAATGTTTTTAAATTGTAAGAAGTGAACATAACGAACTCAACCGGAGTTGGAACTCGGCACTCCGATTAACAATGCCGAGTCGGTATCCATTACACCACCCATACACCCAAACTTACGACACATGAAATTCCCTTAATGTAAATGGTCTCAAAAATTCTCAGATGGTAATCCTAATGAGCTTTGCTGATTATGGCGAAAAATTCCTGGTGGAAGACGAGGCACAAGACGGATTCTTTTAAAAGTATTTTGCAATCGCAGATCCAGACGTATTAACAACGAATTTTATCTGATATGTACAGATGGATTTTTAATTAATTCTTTTGGGTCGTGATGTGATTGTAAGTAGCGTAGTAGGAATTTGTTTTAACGCGACAAAGTTACAGTCACGAATACAACGTTTATTTGTATGTCCACTGAGCACTCCCAGACACTGGGCATTCTTTCTTCCATAAATATAGCAAACTTTGTGCAATACAGTTATATATCAATATATGGTCGGCTCCTTGTACCGCTTTAGTAAGTACCTGACTCTTCCTGCTATTCTCTAATTTTACAAGAGCCAGATCAGGCCAAAAATGGAGTACTGTTGTCATATTTGGGTGGAAGCTGCCCAAACCTCACTCTCCAGCCTTCAGGGTGTCTAAAAGCGTGTCCGAGCTCTTTTTGGGCGACGAGCTGTTCTCCACCCTCTAACCTCCCCGCCCCCCCACACACACACACACACACACAGGCTGGATGTGGCAAGCCACTCCTACTCTATCGCTACTTCCACGGAAAGTGCTCGGACGAACTACATTCCCTAGTCTCGGTAAGGACACGCCACATCACTTATAAACTACTCAATTTTCTCCGTATTCCATCGGTGAAAAGTAAGTTCCACTTGAACAGCTTCTTCCCGTGAACCACTGCTCTGTGGAACAAACTCCCAAGAGGACGTTTCCCCGAACACTACAAACGACAAGACTAGAGTTAACCGTTATCTTCCACTTCTATCAATATAAATTGCCTTCTAACGTAACCCTCCACCTCAAGTGGCCCCAGGGCTTTGTAAATGGTGAACCTTACTGTAATGTATATATATATATATAAAGCATTATTTAAATTAACGAGGCGAATATCTCCTTTATGTTCGGAAACACGAGATTTTACGGACCTACCTGTTTCCACCACATATCTCAAGTTGCAGTCTTTGCATGGGATCTGGTAGACGCAAGCATCGGATGTAATATGTTGTTTGCTGGTATTATTTAATATACTGCGAATAGTTCTAGTAGGTAATATAGTAGTTTTAATTTTTAGCGCGTTTAGATTGTTGGAGATGTGTTCGGTCAAAGGGTTATTCGGTAGAAAGATGCGACCGAAAGAATTTCTGTCAACAAAATATTTAGATGACGAATTCAGTTATATCGAGGGGACCTTTTCAAACCTTTCGTATCCGAGACAATTATTACTGAGCGCTAAAAATAAAGCTTTGAAAATTCATAAAATTAGTTCACCAGCGCAAAATGACACCTCGAATACTACTACTACATCTACGTCAGTGAAAGGCACACTTTCAGCTGCCCCTGATAATTCTTTCGGTCGCATCTTTCTACTGAATATATGAAGAACGCTGTCTTTAAATTCAAATTTTAAACACTGCACCGGGCATGCAGACGATAGCATTAATGTAGATTACTGCATCATCTTCAAAAGACGGCGAACTTTTAGTAAGATTGTAGATAGGGTAACAAGAAGTAAGTAGAAGGACTCTTTGAAGTAAACCTCTAAAATTAATGTCTTTGCAAATCTAAACACGGGGAGGGGTCCTACAAAATATAACGAATGTGCAACACCGAGATACGAAGACGTATTTGAATGGCTAAAGATACATTCTAAAAGCCAAGCAGAGTATTAAGGGACATAAAAATTTCGTTAGAAGCAAAGAGTATTGAACTGTTACGTGATATCTATCCTCTTATATGACAGCGAATGCTGGACAATCTCCTCAAATATGAAGAAGAGAACTGAAGCAACAGAAATGTGGTTCTACAGAAAGATTTTGAGGATACCATGGACCGAACATGTGATCAACGACGAGGTTTTAGAAAAAATGGAAAAACAAAATGCGAACTTATATTTATCATCAGGAAGAGGTAGCTGAAATTTCTGGGGTACGTAATGAAGAAGTTCTGTGATAACAGTTTCTTCTATCGCACTTCTTGCTTGTGGAACTCTTCCGGTTTCTTACTTTCCCATCAACTTTGACCTTCCAAAACTTAAATGCAATTTCAATCGTTATCTTCTGTCTTCTTAATTTCTGTTCTTTTATTCTCTTTTCTCCTTAGTAATATATTTCCTCATATTCCCTAACACTATATATCTATTGCATTTTAGTGGCTTTATTGCCTGGCTTGGGGTGAAATGATAAAAACAACAACAAACAAACAAAAAACATGCAGAATTATATTTGGTCTTACCTCATTTAAAGAATCGGACACCAGGTTTGATCGCCTTACTTTTAGATTTAGAAACAGCATCCCAATATCTGGAAGTTGGCGTTTTTGGACATTATCAACCAAACTTTTCTGCAAAATAAGATTAAAATTTGATTAATGAAGAAAAAAAAAACTGAATACAGCGAATTTAATTCTGAGGTTTGTCCAAAGGTTTCCGGCGCTCTTTATGTAAATTGTATTCGAATGATTGTTTTTAGGAATAAATTAGCGCGCTAATACCATTGTATATAACCAGCTCTTTTTACGGCGCCAGGTGTGCGTGAAAACAACTGAAAACATCACCCACTGAAAGATTCAAAGGGATAAAGGAGTGATAAAACTCAAGACAGCAATCCGATGTCTTTCTTTCGTCCCTGTCTCTTCTCCCTTTTCCTTTTAGCTCCTCTTCTTTTCGTCTTCCTCTAGCACTCTTACTAACCCTTCGCCTTTCTTTGTTCACATCTTTCAAATCACTCCTTCATAATTGAGAGGATATGCTTATTTCTGATGTGTGGGAATGAATACGTAGTTGATCTCACTCTCTATCTTCCCTCTCTCTCTCTCTCTCTCTCTCTCTCTTTCTATATATATATATATATATATATATATATATATATATGTGAAAATATGTAGGAAAATAGGAAAGAACACGTTAGGTAAATAATCCGGAGTTCTTTAGCATTTTTGTTTTTATTTTTAAAAAACAGCGCTCCATACTGAAGTAGAGCTTAAATTATAATTGTTTTTTAAATTATTTAAAAAATAAAAAAATAATTATAATATATATATATATATAATATATATATATATATATACACACACACACACACACACACACACACACACACACACAGAGTGAGAGAGAAAGAGAAAGAAGGAAATAGAGAGGGTGTCTGTAAACGCACTGTTTCCAATACTGAGCACTCTATAAATATAGCAAACTTATATATAGTGAGACTCGCCTATTCGCGTTTCTGCATTAACGGCTTCACACATTCGCGGATTTTTCTGAAGAACATACATGTAATTGTTATTCGCGGAAACCCCGAATATTCGCGTGTTTTTCTTAAGAACATACGTACAAATTATTCACTGAGGACTCCCTCGATTCGCGTATTTTATTTTTAATAGAACATATTTAAAATATTCTTGTATTATTTTCCTGTATTTAAGTGACTTAAAACATATAACAGTCCATTTTTATGGTAAAAATTGGCAGAATTGTACATCTTCATTGTAAAGAACAAAACAAAAAAAACGCAAAAACATGCATAGTGCTTTGGCTTTGTTCTTTGTTAGGGGCTGCCACTGGGGTCTTAAAAGTGTCTTCTGCTAAGTCTGTGGGCATCATCACAGTTCTGTTTTTAGAAAATGTTTTAAACTTTAGATTTTATGTCTTGTTACACATATTTTATACAGTCTTTTCAATGGTTGTGTCGATCTATGCGTAATTAAAAACGATTATTGTACGGATGAAAGAAAATTTACGCTTAGTGTATTCTGTTACGCCCGGGGTTTCGTTGGGACTACGATAGCCGGGACGCAACGAGAAAATAAAAAAAAATAAATAAATAGACCCCAAGGTTCGATATAAAAATAAAAAAAAGAACGTTGGGAAGGGAATTCTCCAATTCCGGACGTCGGTAAACGCAGAGAGTAAATGAACTATATGCAGACATAGAACGATAGAAGACAACACGAGAATATATGATACAAAAGTTTTATTTATAAGATATACAGACAGTAAGAAAAAGAAAAAGAAAACTAAATAATATAAGGGATGGGGAGATAAATTACCTAGACAAATACTAATGCGGCGAAACACATATGACTACAGAGACAGCAGATCATAAGATATAGAAAAAATAAAGAAACTTACATATGGTTGGAATCGACGTCGATTGACTATTACCAATGATAAAAGGGTGGGATTTACAAAGTTCAAGTTATGAGTTCTTTGTTTGGCGATGTCTCGTGTTGATGGCGAGAAGAACACACAGAAAAATCACAGGAATGTAGCCGGCTTTGGTTGACGATGTCGTTCCAGGGTCTCTCGTCGTTCCTTTGGGTTTTGGTGGCATCTGATTCTTCTAGTGGCGGATGGCTAAGGTTGGGTTTGGTGACGTCCGCTTCCTCCGAGGGTCAGCAACTAAGTGAGATTGTTGCCACCTCAACACGAAAACGAAAACTGCTATCAGTTGGGTCACGTGTTGGCCCACACGAAAAAAAAGGTGTGTGGGTGTCTTTCGCGGACCCTAATGTCACTCGCCCCTATCTGCCAAACAGCGTTTGTCTCGTCTACGGTCAGAGACTGGATAGGAAATGGGAGGAGGAGGTAAGGTTCCCTTCCGGGAACTGGCCCTGACTTATCTGGACATAAAAATAATATATAACCCACAATCTGCCTACTCAAGAAATAAGGTTATCAAGGGTCATATGTTTCGTCGCAAATATACAATGTACTAAAAACATGCCTATAAAATCTGAGGTGACCGTACACCTATTGGGTCAACGTAACACCCCCTCACCAAAAAAATGAAAAAGGATCGCTTGCGATTCTTTTTCACCACAATAGGGAATGGGATTCACTTTAAAAATAAAGATTTGCTCTCCTTTATTTTCCCTTTTTTTTTATCACGAGTATATTCTGTATCACGTTAGCCACTCGATAAAGCGTCCGCACATACGTTGTCGGTGTTTCTGGGCATGATACGTTTTCTTCAGGACTTCTAGGCCTACGTCTGCATGATTAGAGGCATAGAGGGGTCCATCTACGAATAGGATGGGGCTTGGCTTCCCTCTCTCGTAATATTGTTTGATCGTATTAATGTGGCACATTTGTGTTCCTTTCCTTCGGTCTGGAGTGTTCACAATATAGTTGAGGTCGCTAACCTTCCGAGAAATTTCGTAAGGACCGTGAAATCGAGCCTTCAGGGGATGACCAGACAACGGTAACAGCACCAGTACTTTGTCTCCGACATTGAAACTTCTTCGAATGGTGTTTCGATCGTACTGTCTCTTCATCTTGTTCTGGGCTGTTTTAAGCTTTTCTCGTGCCAATTCATAAGCCTCGTGCAATCGGGTTCGAAAACGGGATATATATTCTAAAACCGATTCGTTTGTGGGTGTTTCTTGTGACCATCTTTCCTTTAACATAGACAAAGGTCCCCGCACTGTGTGTCCGAATACTAATTTGAACGGGCTGAATCCCAGTGATTCTTGTGGCGCGTCTCGCGCGGCAAATATCAAGAACGGGATACCCTCGTCCCAATCTTTCTGATGATCTGAGCAGTATGCCCGGATCATCGTTTTTAGTGTAGAGTGAAAACGCTCTAGAGCTCCTTGGGATTGGGGATGATATGCACTCGACGTGACTGTCTTTATGCCTAGAGAGTTCATAGCCTGCCGGAATATTCGGGACGTGAAGTTCGAACCTTGGTCAGATTGTACCACCTTAGGTAATCCGACCATAGAGAAGAAATTAGTCAGTGACTTAGTAATCTTCCCGGTGGAAATGATTTCCAGAGGGATTGCTTCAGGAAACCGGGTTGAGGCACACATGATAGTCAGTAAATATTGGTTTCCGTGCTTGGTTTTGGGGAGAGGACCAACACAATCGACAAGAATTCGGCAGAATGGTTCCTCAAAGGCAGGAATCGGGTGTAAAGGGGCAGCAGGGATTGGCTGATTTGGTTTGCCTATCATCTGGCAGGTATGGCAGGTCTGACAATACTTTGATACATCCCCACGGATTCCGGGCCAGTAGAAGCTTCTGCCGATTCGCTCGTGTGTCTTACGGATGCCTAAGTGACCTCCCATGGGTGTTTCGTGGGCTGTCCGAAGCACTTCCTCTCTATGTCTCCTTGGTAATACCAACTGATGTACACTCGACCAATCTTCCTGGGCGGGTGTGTGTGTGGGCCTCCACTTCCGCATTAAGATGTCGTTCTCGACGTAATATCCTGAGGGTACCTTGTTCAATTCTTCCTCAGGTAACGTTTCTTCGAACAGGGGGGCGATTTGGCGATCCTCTCTCTGTTCGATTGCCATAGACCTTTCTATAGTGGGCATGACATCTGTTGTTTCCTTCTGCGGGTTAGGGCTTGATGTCGGGGTCTGTTCGAGCATAGGGTTCGATCCTATCTCATGGCCTAAGCAAGTTTGGGAGAGGTCAACTACCTCGGCCCCTTCGTCCTCGCTTTCCATTCTGGCACTCGTCTCCTCAGCTCTCTTCCTTGCATTCGCTCGGGTCACCACACATGATGGGAATATTCCAGGATGCATTTCCTCGATCTTCTCAGTCTCCTCTGAGACGCTCGGTTTTTCCACCACTCTTGGATGTGGTACAATTCTTTCTCCAGCCAGGTCATTTCCCAGTAACATCGATATACCTTTCATAGGCAGACTATCGACCACTCCGATGACTATAGTTCCACATACTATATCAGAGTCAAGGGAGATCCGGTGAAGCGGGACACTGACAAAACCACTTCCTACCCCTTGTATGACTACTCGTTCGCCCGTGGCTGTCTCTGATCCGCGTGGCATGTCTTCTTCGACTATCAGAGATTGGGTCGCTCCTGTGTCTCTTAGGATTTTGATTTTAACCCTCTTCGTGGGGTCATCCACCGGACATACGGAGCCGTCCGACACAAATGGTCTGTATTCCTCTCTGATTTGACCTTTGATCTTCCTACTGAGATCCTTACGCGACGATATAAACCCTTGTGGTTTATTCGAGACTGCACTTTTCTTCGCGAAACAATTCGCCGCCATGTGTCCTACCTTCCCACAGTAGTAACACGTCATGTTTTTCCCTCCTTCCGTCCGTCGGGGGGTAAAGGAATGAGAATCAAACCGTTTATTTTTCGGGCTGTTCGAGCGATGTGGGTAGTTGGCCTGACCAGGTCTCGTCCTTGGACCAGCGCTAGCCATTACTCGAGGCTTTGTGCTCCTCCCATATTCAGATGGGTCCTCTGATTTATTCTTGCCTCGCTTATGCGTTAGTGCATATTCGTCTGCGAGGGTAGCCATTTCATAGGCTGTGTTGACCTGTTTTTCATTGAGGAATGTTTCGAGGTTATCGGGTACGCACCATTTGAACTCTTCTATTAATATTAACTGTCTTAGCTTGTCATAATCCGCACCTATTTCTTTCGCCGAAATCCATCGGTCGAAATACGTTTCTTTCTGCCTGAAGAACTCTACATACGTTTGGTTTTCGTCCATTCTATGATCCCTAAATCTCTGTCTATATGCTTCTGGTACCATTTCGTAGTTTCTCAGGATCGACGTTTTCACAATGTTGTAGTCGGCACTGTCCGCAATTGAAAGGGAGGCATACGTTTCTTGTGCTTTACCTTTCAGAGCTGTCTGTAATAATGTCGGCCAGGCTTCGATGGGCCATTCTAGATTTGAAGCTATTTTCTCGAAGTGTTGGAAATACTTATCCACGTCTTCTTCGTTGAATGTAGGTACAAGTCGGATTTGCTTGGTGAGGTCAAATTTGTTCCGTTCCCCCTCGTGTCGTATTCGTTCTTCTATTTCCCTGATACGAGTTTCCTGACTAATTCTCGCCAGCTTAATCTGGGTCTCGGCTTCGATCTTAAGCTTCTCCAGTTCAATCTGGGCTTCTGAAAGTTCAGGCGCTTCTGACACAAGGTTGTCAAGAACGCTGCTGTCGAAAACTTCATTATAGACCATATCTTCTGAGACCACTCTCACCAACTGCACCTTTCGCATAGACCGTCTTACATCCAACTCTAGTTTTAAGCCTATCTCTAAAATATGGTTCTTTTTCAGTTTTAATAAACCGTCGAACGTGGGAGAGTTTAGAAACGTATCTATTACAGACATCTCGGTTTATTTGCCTTCCGTAATTCTACGACCGCACTGTTCCTCACTGCGAAGTCTTGTGGAAAAGGAGAAATGATTCCCGGACACGAGCCCCCAATTCTGTTACGCCCGGGGTTTCGTTGGGACTACGATAGCCGGGACGCAACGAGAAAATAAAAAAAAATAAATAAATAGACCCCAAGGTTCGATATAAAAATAAAAAAAAGAACGTTGGGAAGGGAATTCTCCAATTCCGGACGTCGGTAAACGCAGAGAGTAAATGAACTATATGCAGACATAGAACGATAGAAGACAACACGAGAATATATGATACAAAAGTTTTATTTATAAGATATACAGACAGTAAGAAAAAGAAAAAGAAAACTAAATAATATAAGGGATGGGGAGATAAATTACCTAGACAAATACTAATGCGGCGAAACACATATGACTACAGAGACAGCAGATCATAAGATATAGAAAAAATAAAGAAACTTACATATGGTTGGAATCGACGTCGATTGACTATTACCAATGATAAAAGGGTGGGATTTACAAAGTTCAAGTTATGAGTTCTTTGTTTGGCGATGTCTCGTGTTGATGGCGAGAAGAACACACAGAAAAATCACAGGAATGTAGCCGGCTTTGGTTGACGATGTCGTTCCAGGGTCTCTCGTCGTTCCTTTGGGTTTTGGTGGCATCTGATTCTTCTAGTGGCGGATGGCTAAGGTTGGGTTTGGTGACGTCCGCTTCCTCCGAGGGTCAGCAACTAAGTGAGATTGTTGCCACCTCAACACGAAAACGAAAACTGCTATCAGTTGGGTCACGTGTTGGCCCACACGAAAAAAAAGGTGTGTGGGTGTCTTTCGCGGACCCTAATGTCACTCGCCCCTATCTGCCAAACAGCGTTTGTCTCGTCTACGGTCAGAGACTGGATAGGAAATGGGAGGAGGAGGTAAGGTTCCCTTCCGGGAACTGGCCCTGACTTATCTGGACATAAAAATAATATATAACCCACAATCTGCCTACTCAAGAAATAAGGTTATCAAGGGTCATATGTTTCGTCGCAAATATACAATGTACTAAAAACATGCCTATAAAATCTGAGGTGACCGTACACCTATTGGGTCAACGTAACAATGGTCACCAATACTATTTTTCAAAAATGTTTTTAAAAGGGTCTGAAATGTTTCTAAAGTGTTTTGGGTGAAAGTTTAAGGCATATGGGGTTTTAATAATCAAAATTGATACGGGTCAAATGTTCACAGTATTAATTCAAAACAGAGAGCTCAAGACCACGTTCCTCACCCGTAGAGATGCTCCTACATTGAAACGAAAATGCTTCTTTGTGATTGTTTTGTCCGTATGTAACAATTCATTATATATATATATATATATATATATATATATATATATATATATATATATATATATATATATATATATATATATAGGTAGCATATCTTCATTCAAACCTGTTTAATTGGATAATATAGACAAATTGTGTTTATTTATTTTTATACTGATCCTTTACAGTTGTCTAATTAGTTTCTTGATGTTAAAATGTAATTAATCAAAGAAGACGCCGTAGTTTTTTTCTAACCCAAGTACTTTCGATCTTTTCCAAAATCATCTTCAGGGGTAAATTACAAAGACAAACTTATTGTAACTGCGATAAAATCTGCATTTCGTTGTGGTAGTGATTTAAAAAAAAAAAAGGAAACACGTGCTAATTCGCTCTGTTAGAGTTATTAAAAAAAAATTAAGTTATCTGCTGTAGTTATGGATTTTTTTATTTTTATTTTTGCAAAACAAAACAAAAGTTTCAGTGTAAGGGAGCTGACTGGAAATTGGTAGAAATTCAAAATGGCATTAAATGTTTGCTATATGTTCTTCGGTACGTTCCTGCTACACTTGTAATAAGTTTTTCTTGTCCACCTTCAGAATACAGGAAAATACTTGTTGACAACACCAATATACTACACCATGAAAATAATAAACAAAAACTTCAAATTCTCGAGACCCTCTATATGAAAATCAACCAACCAACATTCAACAGAATTTATGTGAGCTCCAGCACATTATGATACATTGTAACTCCGATGGGATTTTGGCATAAAATGCCAGGGAAGTAATATACTAATACCGATCCATGCGTAAATAATACACAGATTTTTTATGGGTATTATGCTAGAAGAGGAATAGTTTTCTATTTATTTCTTTGCGGTTTTTGAATACAAAGTTCGCTAAGATTGATTGCCACCCATGGTGAGAGAGTCTGTTTGCTCTGTTCTACAGACACCTAGATGGGGATTGCGGTTGAGAAATGATTAATGACTTTTTGACAATAATTGGATTTTTGTCTGTCTGTTTGTGCTGTATCCGTGTTTTACGAAAGACCCTGGAACATGAGAAGGGGTTTTAAGCAGACCGTGTCGAAATGGAAAAAAAAAAAAAAAAATAGAATGAAAGAAAGAAAAAGAAAAGAAAAAATAAAGGTGAATAATGGCAGTTTTAGATCGTTGAACAATCTTGCTCCACCATTGACGTATCTGTTTTCGTTTGTCATGTCTCTGTGTTACATCCGGTAACATTCGTGACGTTTCTAGCGGAACACTTTATTCAATTCCCAGGGAAACACGTTTCTTTCTCGAGCAACGTTCTTGTGATTACGCTCATGATAATTTCTTTTTCTTCGCGATTACGCACGCGTATGACACGGACACGTATACTCGGCGAAAGAACAGGCAGCCAGAATGACGAGAAAGAGATGTAGAGTCGGAGGCAGCCGAAGTTCTCGCTGGCCGAAGGGAAGATCTGATCCCGTTAGTAACCACGAAGATGTTCCCCCGAATCACTTGCCTATTTACAAACAGTACCAGGTGAGTCTGTGAATAAAGAACTCAGTATATAGGAAACCTGATTCATGTTTTCTTTTCTCGCTGTGGCATTATTTCAATTTCCATCGTGTGTTATTCCGTGCTAAGGGAATAAATACTTAACACCAGAAATGTTTATTGTACACAACCAGTACAATATGAAATATGGTACAGTTATACACACAGGTCAATCTAGTAGTGAGTGCCACTAATAGGAAGGCCGGACATGCCTCCCCCCCTCTCTCTCTCTCACTCTCTCAGAAAGTCGACTTTAAAGGTACTTACTACCTATAGTGTAAACATTCATGGGGGTGCCGGGTTATTCCATTACATCACATTCGTTCGTAGGACCTACACCGGGTACTCTCCCCACCTCCATAAATGGGACTCGAAAAACAACTTGGGATGAAGTTGTCTAGTTGGTGAAGGACTAAGTGCCGTAGCGTATGTTCATAGATAGACTACTAAATTCCGGCTGAGACAGTTTGTGCTCAATTGGGAAAGACATAAATCTCCCCAGCTATGGATTAAATAGCATAAAATTACAATCACAGAAAGAACTATCATAGTATTTCAAAATAAGAAAATTTTGGAAAGTGATAATCGCCCGCAGCTTGGTACGTGCAGAGATATAAAAAAAAAATGAGCTCTGATTGTTTTATGAAAACAGCTACTAAGCGCTCATTGTCAGGTCGGTTTGTAATTTTAGATTCTTTTCGTTATACCTTCAACGGCAGAATTAAATTATAATAGTTTAGAGACGTTTATATGATGGAAAAGATACATACCCTTGCCATCACGATCATCTGTTGTTCAGAATCTCGCTGTAAAATGCTACGCTTGGCTCCAATACTCAAAATGAACGGATACTGGCAAAAAGAAAAACTGTAAAAAAAAAAAATAGAAAATAGATTATATATATAAATATACCGTATATTTCCGAGTATAAGGTGACCTTTAGATAAGACGAGGTAAAAAAAATACTGCAAATTTTCATGAATTTATTCTATACCTGTAGTATAAGACGACTGCTTATTGATTATAGAAAGATGATGTTATTGGAAATTTTATTTATGGGATCCTTAGAAACTCAAAATAAACGAAATATCAAAACCATATTCTATATCATTTTATTTACACAGATCCCCTAAAAGGGAAACCATTGTTTTGTTTATGTTTCAACACGTGATCTCTTGCGAATACTGATTCTTCTTCTCTTCTTTTCCTATATCTCAACAGTTACAAACAGCCTGGTGTACTAATGGCCATTTACTTATACTTCATCAACAATCACAAAATATCTCTAATAACAGTACGTTAATGTACGATAATAGTACATTCCATTGCTGTGAACATAATCATGTCAATGTTTACATTTTCACAGCTGAGCTTGTATGGATACAAGTTGATTTCATTGATATGGAATTATTCTTCGAATAGGCAATTTATTATGAAGTTATGCCTGTAATATATAAGATAGAAATGGTTTTATTACTTTTATGCTCAGTTTATTTGATAAAGTATCTTTTTAACAGATATATTTACCAAATTTACACAAAAATATCTTGAAATAATAAAAAGTAGATTTATTCAATAAAATCCACATTGGCTTCAAGTACGGCATCCAGACGACTTCAGGATCTACTGAAACTCTTCTGGGCGTTCTCCTAGTTGGTGAATGCTGTCATAATTCTTGCCTTCATCTTTGGTGTTACAAGGAGTTTTGTTGGTCTCTCTCTCTCTCTCAACTGCGCCCCACACATAATAATCAAAGGCGTTGCAGTCTGTGGCGTTAGGTGGCAAGATGTAAGGGGTGATATGGTCGCAGAAATTGTCTGACAGCCATGACTGGGTTCTTCTGCTTGTGTGGCATGGTGCAGAGTCCTGTTGCCAGACATAGGATCTTCCTGCAGCCACCCTCTTGACCCAGCGCAGCGCTACATCCTCATGTCACTTGATGTAGGCATCCATGTTGAATCTGGGACACTTACCAACAAATTCAGGAGTTCTTTTCTTATCAGAACAAGCAGAATGAGTTTTCCGAGCTAGACTCATCCAACTCTTTCCGAGTCCTCTGCACTGTCCTAAGACTGACACCCAAACACTCTGAAATGTTCGTATTAAAACTTCCGGTGCGAATGACAAGCAGTACAGCATACCGTTTCCAAATTTCAGAGCAGATATGGATGTTTCGAGAATCGACAGAGAGTGTATGTTCAATAGCACTATTCGGGCTTTGTCTAACCTAAGTCCTACGTGGCCGAGCTGTTAGGCACTTCAGATCCAATGACGGTTACACACTGCCGGAGGACACATATTTTTCTGACAAGATTTCTCGAATAATCAGGCCAGATGAGGTTGTATAAAAAATACTGTTTTTTTTAAAAAGAGCTACACGTATATGAGTATCCATCAAAAATAACGTTTAAATAATATATGTATATATATATATGTGTGTGTGTGTGTGTGTGTGTGTGTGTGTGTGTGTGTGTGAGAGAGAGAGAGAGAGAGAGAGAGAGTAGGAAAAAAGAAAAAGACAATAGGAAAGCCGTTGTTTTAGCCGATGCGTTTCGTCCAATGTGGACTTTTTCAAGGCAAACAAACAAAAACAAAAAAAACAACAAAAAAAACAAAAAAAATGAATTTATTGAAACAGAGTATCTATAAGGAACAAACAAAATGTCGTTAGCAGCAACTAGAAGAATTTAGAAACGCTATTGTATATTCACGTGAGCAACTGAAAAATTACGTTAATTTCTTTATGTTTGAAGAGAATATTTTTGAAGAGACTATTTTTACGTGTAGAAATAATGTTTGTATTGTTGTGTTTACGGATTCAACCTTTTTTCTTTTATTTCTTCATATATTTGTTGTGTACATTGGCTTAGGAGAGTAGTGATTCTGTTAGGAAAGGTGATATGTGGAAAAAACCGGGCCGTAGATTAATATTTGGATAATTTTCAATGGCGGAACTCTCAAGGATTTTTCTGCTGAGTGAATTATTTTCTTTTTTTTTTATGAGTGGAGCATTTATAAAATCAAAAGTGTGGTTGAATTTATTTCTGTGCATGACTAGGGCATTTGTTAAATTGTTATTTATGAGGCCTCTTTTGTGCGTATAGATGCGTTTTTTTTTAAGTTTCTGCATATTTCTCCAATGTATTATGAGGAACAGTTTTGGCAACTTATTTTATATATTCTTGCTTCAGAAATATTATTGCTGTGGGTGTTTGTGGATCTGATTATATCCATATTGTTTTTTTTTTTGTTTTTTCCTTGAAAAAGTTGACATTGGCCTAAACGCGTCGGCTAAAACAACAGTTTTCCTATTGTCTTTTTCCTTAATACATATTGTCTTTTTCTACAGGTTAATTCTGATAAATTTTTACATATATATATATATATATATATATATATATATATATATATATGGGATAAAGATATATAAATTTTTATATTTCAATAAAAATTTGGAGGGAAAGATCAATGACAATGTGGGAAAAGTTTTCGTGTGACCCGTTTCGTTCTTTAGGACGCCATCAGACTCAGGGAAAAATGATATAAAATAAACATGTAAATAGATAAAAGTTCATCTTTAAGCTGATGCGACTACACAAGCGCACGAACGCATTTAAATATGCTTTTCCAGCTCTTTATTTCGTGGCTACATTTTTCAAAACAAAATAAATGCCAGTAATTTTCTTTAAATTTTGTACATGCTGTCCAGTTTCGGAATGCTGTTGAGATTGGCAGCAAATTCTACGAAAGGCTGGGCATGACACTGGTCTCACCGTACAGCCCAACACTGGTTTATGCCTTTTAAGGGAGATGACTCTTCCCTTGAAATCGTCTTTCGGTTTTCAATTATTACGCTTTAAAACTCAATGCGGAGAAAAACCCGAGCACTACCACTGAAAAAAAAAAAAACACTTTCAGAAGAGCTTGTATCATCAAAAAATACCAGATATTACGCGAGTTTAAGAAAAATACATGACCTCTTGAGAGGTCCCATGATAAAAAAACGAAAATACTTTCGATACACATCAATAATATTTCGTCGTATACGTACCCGCCGTGAGAATATACGTTTTGCCATTTATAATATTCAGAAAGCAAGTCACAACGCTCCAATGACTTGTTATAAAAGTCTTCGAATGGGACAATATGTGGTCGAACCAAATTATTCGCAGCATCTGAGGTTAAATACAAAGCGAAATTAGTTTTTGAGTTGCGACTGCATTTGGTTGACACTGTAAAATCGCTCAACAAACCTCACACGCAAGAAACAAGAGAGAGAAAATCAACACTCTGATTTTAAACTCTGCATTATTTAAATTTTGTGCCCGCAAAAAAAACAACAAATGGTGTCAAAAGGACGGTCATTCCCTTGACACCGCTATTACTGTATATACTTTTAACTCTATCGGCAATGTTTATTGTTTTAAAAAGTGATTAGAATTTTAATAAAACCCAAACATATGAAAGTGGATTTATACATATTCTTTATTATTGAGAACTGACATCAAAGATGTTAAACACTATTTATTTATTAGATTGCTTATTTGTAAGAATAATTTCATATTTACAAGATTATAAAAATATGTGAACAAACTATACTGAAATATATATTATTTAGCATTTTATAAACTAATACATAAAAAGACAATTTTTATTCATAAATTTATAAAAATGTCAGTGGGGAAGGTTACTAAATAGAATAATCAACCGAGGGTTGGTAATGAACGATAATACCTAGGACAAGAACAACACATATAAGATTCGCCATTTCAAATTACTGCGGCATTATTATCAAGGGTAGATAACGCTTGAAGATGAATCGTAATTTGCTGTAAAATAAAAAAATTTTCCCCGATGACATGTCATGAAGAATGTTGGACTCAAAGCTTTTTAGAAACCTTTTTTATATACAAAAAACAATTATAAGCATGTACCAACATTCAATAAAAAATGACACAGTTTTCCTC
>OZ038479.1:22519923-22589923 GCA_964036315.1 Acanthosepion esculentum | reverse complement strand
GCATGCTAGCAAAGTAACTAGTTATCTACACGCGCCACCTGGGAGCAACTCGTCGTTTCGGGGCCTTATGCAGAACGAGTTACGGTACGCGTTTAAAATGCTGTTATAACAACATCACATAAGTGTGAAAAAACGGACGAGAATATTGTTACGAACCCGTTTCTGTGAATAAATGCAGATGGTAGTTACAACATCTGTGGAAACAAAGTTGATGCACTGATATGCCAAATGTATTGGAATAGCAGTATATACAGGTAACGGTAGATAGCGCCACTAAACTTTGACACCATGAAAATCTTGTGAGTTATTGTGAACACTAGAGTCAGCTTCTGGCCACACTTGCCCACTTGTGTGTCAGACCACTGGCAAGCTAACCAATATTCTACAGAGCTGCTATCCATTACTCTACCATACTTTTCTTCCCTTCTGTTGTCATAGACTTATATGTATTATGTTTTCATATGTTTGTATGTATTATGTGAATCTGTCAGTCAGTCAGTTATTTGCCATGTGTGAAACACGCTTAGGCGATCATGTATCTTTCGATACATGACTAACGAGGCAATTTTTTTTCCCTCGGTTGCCATTTCTTTCTGCGGTAGACCATTTGCCACGAATTTTTTCAAACTGTTTTTCTCTTTATCGTTAGATAGCTGGGGGAGAAGAAGAGCATTCATACCTTTCCCAAAGGTATTAGCTCGTAAGTGAATGTAATGGATTCGACTGGAAAGTCATCAGTTAAGTTATGTGCTATGCGTGATACAAGCTTAGGCGATCATGTATCATGACTGACGAGGCAGATTTTTTTCCCTCAGTTGCCATTTCTGCGGTAGTCCAATTGCCATCCAAGGCTATAGAACCCGGTCAGTCCTGCTATTTACCCATAGCTGGAGAAAGGGAGAAGAGGATTCATACCTTTACCAAGAGTATTAGCACGTATGTGAATGCAATAGATTCGACTGGAATTCGAACTCGGCTCTCCGATTCCTCAATTCGAGCCGCTATTCATATATACTTTTTAAAAATGTCCGTTTTTAAAGTCATATTATACAGTGTGCATTGTGTGTGTTCAAATTCAATTCAGCGAACCGAGTCACTTCAAGGAGTTGAAACGTTGGGAATCTAACGATAAAGAAAAACAGTTTGAAAAAATCCGTTTATAAATCCTCGTGTCAGATCAAATATTTTTTAACGAATGTTTTAAATTCATCGTGTTTGTTCAAATACATCGGCACTTTTAAGTCGGACAACCTGATATCGCATCAAAGATGTGTGTTGAAATGTGTTACGGAAAAACCATAAAAAAATTTCGTCTCTCTCCTACTGTCGTAGCGACGGACACAGTCTCCACTTCTGAGACGAACTCGCTTGCTCCGAAGTGGCAGATTTCCAGATTCATCGCGTGTCTCGCTGTCATGATCGCACACCGTGCAACTCGGGACAGACCTCTTCTTTCCGGGCACTCCTGAGCGGGATGACAGGGTCCTCATCCTCGGATGAACTCTCATCCGTTGAGCTGCCATCCGCCTCTGGACAGCTGGCCACGCTGATGTCTGGGGCAAAACTCGGTGGATCCGACTTTAAATACACCACTCGTGCACCATCTTCAGAGTCACTTTCATCATCTGATGACGGTTTTAACCCTACAACTGGCCGCAAGTCTTCAACATAGCGAGGCACGCCATCGACCCGCACTGCGGACTGATAATTTCCGTGACATGCCCCATTCTGAGCTTGTCCGTACACTTGCTGTGCGGGGTCTTAACGCACACTACGTCACCAATTCTGTATTTTGCTTGTGCATCGCTCGGAGCCATAGTGATGTCAATGTCTCGCAGCCGTAAGTGATAGACGTGCACCATGTTAACCGGTGCCGTTGTAGGCGAAACACCATCTTCAGGCGTCGCATTATACCAATAAACTGCTTCGGGGATCGAACATCGCATCCTGGCTACAATCACTTTTATAGACCTGTGGCTCCTTTCTACTATGCCATTTCCCACCGGCACGTAGGCACACCGGAACCGAAGCCGCACACCCCACTTCCTTAAGAACTGCGAGAATTGCTCTGAGGAAAACGCCGCACCATTATCTATCAATATTTCTGCAGGTGACCCCAGCTCCTTCTCGGGGTACGGCGTAAGCCAGCTACCAATCACAGTTTCTGCGCCTGCCCACCTCCACTCGCTTTGGGGGTGTCAAGTTGACCGACCAACTCATTACAAGATGAATACTAATAATAAATTAATGACAAATATCACTAAATGCTAAGTATCTTACTCTTTGATCCAGTGAACAAGATAATGATGCTCTTGATCTGTAAGTGACGCCACCTGGCGGAGAAGATGTGCAAATATGCCAAACGTTTGCGTTGAATCAAACATCGGATTCTGTAATAATAAGAAGAAAAGAAATTTACTTTAATTTCTAAAAAAAAGAACTTTTTTTGTTTGTTTTAATCATTTCAACCCCAAGCAAGGCAATAAAGCCACTAAGACACAAGGAGTTACTAAGTGTGAAAGAATATGAGAAAAAGAAAAAAAACATTAAGGAGAGAGAACAATGAAAGAACGGGAATTAAGAAAACAGAGCATAACGACTGACATTGCATTTAAATTTTTGAAGATCAAAGTTGACTGGAAAGCAAGAGGTCGGAAGAGTGTTCCACAAGTGTTCCAGAGAAGAAACTGTCAACATAGAACTTACGGTTATATATAGCCATTTCAACTATAAAATGATGAGACCTTGCCTCCAATTTAGTACTGCGCTTAAATTCGTAAAGTCTGCGTAAGTTCATTAGAACATGATTGATCGATTCATTCATTTTCTACGGCTTATCAACCCTTTGCAGTTCATTTAAAACCAGAAAATATTTTTAGATTTTAAGAATTTGTTAAAGAACGATTTAGTGACACAAGTCTTGCTAATTAACCCATAGCTGGGGGGAAATATGTGAAGTTATACCTTTCTCCACGGTATTTGCACGTAAGTGAATATAACGAACCCAACGGGAATTGAAACTCGTCTCTCTGATTAACAATTCTAAGCCATTATCTGTTTCACCACCCACACATTCAAGTTAACAGCACCTAATATTCCCAAGCGGTCACCCATCTAGGTACTGATCAGGCTCGACGTTGCTTAACTTCGTTGATCATAATGGAACCGGAGTTTCAACGTGATATGGCTGTAAGCTCATTATATCACCTGCACATCCAAGGTTACAGCACCTAGTATTCCCAAGGGGTCACCCATCTAGGTACTGACCAGGCTCGACGTTGCTTAACTTCGGTGATCGTAATGGAACCCGTATTTCAACGTGATATGGCTGTAAGCTCATTATATCACCTGCACTTCCAAGCTTACAGCATCTAGTATTTCCAAGGAGTCACCCATCTAGGTACTGACCAAGCTCGACGTTGCTTAACTGCAGTGATCATAATGGAACCCGTATTTCAACGTGATATGGCTGTAAGCTCATTATATCACCTGCACTTCCAAGCTTACAGCACCTAGTATTCCCAAGGGGTCACCCATCTAGGTACTGACCAGGCTCGACGTTGCTTAACTTCGGTGATCGTAATGGAACCCGTGTTTCAACGTGATATCGCTGTAAGCTCGTTATATCGCGCGCACATCGAAGTATTCTCAGGCTGTCATCCATTCCATCCTGTCTAACCAGGCTCGACGTTGCTTAACCTTGGTGATCCTACTTGAACTGGTGTTTCAATGTGATAAACACTGCAAATTAGGACGTTGACTTTTCCTAACGCATGCTAGAACACGTTTAGAAATTCTCTTCTCTAATAGAGTAGCGGAAATGTCAGTGGCCATCGATAAAATGCCTTCCCTATGTATATCACGCGGTGTGAAAACACAACCATACTTGAAAACCTTATTAGCTGTACAAAATTTAATTATAGCAAAAGAAACTGATATCATTAAATATTGCACAAAACGGAAGGACAACCAGAGAAGAGAAAAATATTAATAATACGAGGGTCATTCAAAAAGTTCTAAGCCTCACCCAGAAAGAAGAGCCACAACCGAACATTTTTGTTGTGGTAACTGCCAATTCAAATTTCTGTTTTAATTTTTTGTGCAGGTTGAGGCCCATATAAATGTGAGGGGTGTGCAACAAAAAAGGGCAAAAACAGATGCCCAAGCAGTTATAATGTATTAGCAAAAGAGAGGTATGATACCCAAGTAAATTCATGGGGACATGGTACGGACAATTGCCGAGGACTCTATGCAACTATGAAGTGTTGGGCTGCGGAATTCAAGTGGGACAGGGACAGCACAGAAGATTACCCTCGGTCAGGTCGTCCAAAAAACTCAACCACTGAACAAGTTGATGCCATTCATCGTACGGTTTTGAATGATAGACGTCTGACTGTCCAGCAGATAGCTAAGCCCATAGGAATTCGTTCTCCTTCGGTCCATACTGTTTTAACCGAGATCTTGGAGATGAGCAAGCTCTCTGCAAGATGGGTCCTATGAATGCTGACACCAGAGCAATAGTTGAAAAGGGTTTACTTTTCCAAGACACTTTTGACTAGCTTCCAGGCTGACCCCGAGAATTTCCACTGCAGGTTAGTAACTCAAGATGAAGCCTGGATTCACCATTTCGAACCTGAATCAAAGATTCAAAAGAAACACCCTGGTTCTCCATTTGCAAAGACGTTCAAGCAGGCAGCGTCTGTTAGCAAGGTGATAGCTTCTGATTTTTTTATTCTGAAGGTGTAATCATGATAGACTACCTGTAAAAGGTAAAAACCCTTAATGGACAGTACTATACATCAGAATTAAGACAAATGAAAGTAGTGATCAAGTCGGAACGCAGAAGAAAGCTGAGGGCATGTGTGCTCTTGCTCCAGGATGATAAGCCCGTTCACCCAGCTCAGGTTGCAGTCGCTGAATCAGCCAACTGGCTTTGAATTGCCACTCCACCCCCCTTACTCACCAGATTTAGCTCCATCTGACTTCTTCCTGTTTCCTAAACTCAAATCCCATCTGCGTGGTCGCCATTTTGGAAACAGTGAGGCGATCATATGTACTGTGGAGGAGTTTTTGCGTAATGGGATTGTGATGTAATGGAATAACCAGTCACCACCATGAATTATTACACTATAGGTAGTAAGTACCTATAAAGTCGACTGTCTACGAGAGACTCGGGGAAGAGTGAGAGCGAGACGACGCAAGCACGCCCGACCTTCCAATTAATGGCGCTCACTACTAGATTGACCTGTGTGTATAACTGTACCGTATTTCATATTGTATTGGTTGTGTACAATAAACCTTTCTTCTAGTATCCACCTGGTGTTATGTGTGTGTTCCCTTAGCACGGAATATAACAGATTGAAATACTTAAACATCGTTGGACCAAGTGCATTGATGTCAAGGGAGACTATATTGAAAAATCATGAAAAACTGTCTTGTTTCTCCAACTCCTTCTCAGTGAAGCTCAGAACCTTTTGAACGAAACTCGTAAAAGAGAATAACAGAATAATCTCTAACAGGTTATCGTTCATCGTTCGTCAGAATTCGATCCTCGGGACGTAAAACGTTTAGTCAAATTTTAATAATGACGACTAGATCGGTTCTCCCACAGGGTTTGCTGTTGAGAATTAAACACATCTACCCCTTAAACCTTATAGGGTCAACTGCCATCTAGCACAATTGGTATAGACTGAGGGTTCTTTAGATTGAAGTCAACGGCCAAGGCAGAGGGTTCACTTCGATTTGGGGTCAACGACTACAAGCCCGCAAGCCTTCAAGTCGGACGACATTAGCTGTAGTTTGACCCGGGGAGGAATGAACTCCGCCAATTCTACTTTCCCAATACATGCTACGCATGAATAAATACCTAGATATGTGGAGGGAACTGGTCAGATGTTCAGCTGCGCAGTAACCCTACGACCACATCCGGTCATAGGACTGATGTTGATGATGACAATAATAATGATGATCATGATGTAGCCGTAGCATCATGGGTTACATAAATACCAAATTATTAGGTCATCCCATAAGTTCTGTCCGAATTTTAACTTTTTGTTAAAATGAACGAAATTTAAAGAGTATTTTATAATGTCTAATGGAGCTGAACATTATTTTTATGTTTGGATGCATTTAAACTGATCAAATTTTATTTCAGAAGACAATAAAATTAAATTTTGTTTGATTAAAACCCTGCTAACATGGAAGTACCCAAGAATCATTTGAGGCACATAATGCTTTATGAGTTCAAGAAAGGAAACTCAGCAGCCGAAGTGGCTAGAAACATTCACTCAGTTTATGGAGAGGAATGTGTGAATGAAAGAACTTGCAGAAGATGGTTTGCAAAATTCAGAGGTGGAGATTTCACCCTTGAAGATGAAGATCGAACCGGACGTCTAGTTGAGTTTGATGAAAAACTTCCTGAAGCAGCCCTTGAAGAAAATCCTGCTTTATCAGTTGAGGAATTGGCAGTGGTTCTCAGTTCAAACCATACAACTGTTCATCGTAATCTTCAACAACTTGGAAAAGTTCCTAAACTTGGAAAATGGGTGCCTCATGAATTGTCTGAAAACAACCTCAAATCCCGAGTTGACATCTGCTCTTCTCTCCATTCTCGCCAACTTGTTTCACCTTTTTTGGATAGACTTGTGACTGGCGACGAAAAATGGATCTTTTATCTAAATGTTAAGCGTCATAGACAATGGCTTGGTAAAGGGGAAGGACCCCAGCCACATCCGAGAAGGGAACTTCGTGAGCAAAAGGTTTTTCTTTCAATCTGGTGGGATTGCCAAAGAATAATCCACTTTGAATTCTTACCACCTAATGCAACAATTAATGCTCAAATATACTGTCAGCAATTAGAGCGTTTGAACCAAGCTTTGAGGAAGAAAAGACCTGCTCTAGTGAATCGAAAACGGGTGATGTTTCATCAGGACAATGCGCGACCACACACAGCAAGAATCACGTCACAAAAGATCGAAGAACTTGGTTGAGAGAAAATTCCTCATCCACCTTATTCTCCCGACTTGCTCATTCAGACTACCATTTGTTTCGTAGCTTACAGAATCATTTGGAAGAAACAGCTTTGTAACACAGGAAGAGGTTAAAACTGACATTTGTGTGTTCTTCGAATCAAAGCCAAAAGAATTTTACAGTAATGGAATTAGTAAGCTTGTTAATATATGGAAGGAAGTCATAGATAATCAGGGAAAATACATTGTTGATTGAATCTGTAATTAAATGTAACATTTGGCCACTTGTTTTCTTTATTCAAAATTCGGACAGAACTTATGGGATGACCTGATATATATAAAAACAAATTTTCTTACCAACAAAAGAATGTAGTAAGCCCGAAGTGAATCTGTACTTGATGTCCTGTGAAATATTCAAAAGAAATTATAATAATAATTGACATATGATCATCATGGACGAGAATCAATAATTTCATTGTTTTTATCACAACTTCCGGACTTCTTCAGCTAGACTTTGTGGATCGGAATACGCTTATTTGCTGCTGTCTTATAGGGTTGCTAAATTTCAACTCGTTATTTATTATTGATCACGCAATTATTTGCTTTTGAAAGTTAAAAACGTTATAAAATTAACTGCATTCGGAACAACAATTATTTCTACACAGTAACCGCTAGAATAATTTGAAATATAACCGTTACCGCCTACCCAACAACCGTTCGGATAATACAATAGATTTTATTAGACATAGTGCACTATTGACCAGCATATATATGTTGACATCAGTGTCCGCTCATATATATATATATATATATATATATATATATATATGTGTGTGTGTGTGTGTGTGTGTGTGTGTGTGTGTGCTTGTTAAAGTGCTTGATGTCAATCATAGAGCGATATATATATATATATATATATATATATATATATATATATATATATATATAAATGAAATAAACCCTAAAGAGTAAGGAACATCCTACCTAGGTTTCACCTAAACGGATCTTCAGGGTAAGCGGAAGGCACTTGCCGATTTATTTCGGCCTGTTCGGATGTTTCTAGTTCTTTCTTCTTTTTTTTCCAATTTTTTCCCTTGGGTACCAATTTGTTTTGATAGACTTACAATTTGTGTTATCCGAGTTTTTTTCTTCCAAATGAGTATCTATCTATCTATCTATATCTATCTCTCTCTCTCTCTCTATATATATATATATATATATATATATATATATATATATATATATATATATATATATATATATATATATATATATATATATACTCGACTCTCCTGTCGAATACGACGTATGAGGGTCAAGCAGATTAGTTCCCAGGAAACCGACAGCCCGACAACAGCACATGAGGTTTGATCATAGTGGTGAAGGTTTCGTGCAGGATCATCCACACTTTTTGAAGAGCCGAATACAGAGACCTGGTGCACTACGTGCTATAGGGTCCCCAACGACCCTCCGCAGGTTTTGAATTCAGAGTTGTCCTTCTCTTAGACCAGTTGCCATCCAAGGCTATAGAACCCAGTCTATCCTGCTATTTACCCATAGCTGGAGGAAGAAGAAGAGGATTCACACCTTTCCCAAGGGTATTAGCACGTAAGTGAATGTAATGGATTCGACTGGAATTCGAACTCGGCTCTCCGATTCCTCAATTCAAGCCGCTATCCATTACTCACTGTCCATGCATGCACATATACATATATATATATATATATATATATATATATATATATATATATATATATATATATATATATATATATATATATATATATATATATATATATATATATATATATATATATATATATATATATATATATATATATATATATATATATATATGTGTGTGTGTGTGTGTGTGTGTGTGTGTAACGACAAAATGTAAACTTATCTTAGCTGACGCGTTTAGTCCTTTGAAAAAGTCTCCCCGAGGACGAAACGCGTCGGCTGTGATAAGCTTTCATATTGTCATTTTAATGATATACTCTACCTGAAATTTTCACACACACACACACACACACACACACTTTTATATATATATATATATATTAAACCTTGATTAGTACCGATGAAAGCATCCATTTTTTTTTTTTATATAATTTCTGAATTCGGACTGCTGTCCACATATTCATGACGTTTCGGCCTTCTTCAGATGATTGCAATTTCAAAGCTACCGTCCACCGGTGTAGATTGTTCTAGTTCCACGCGCCATTCTTTTTCCGGATATCTTAGTATCAGTTATATATCCCTTTAACTCAACTCTCCAAGTTTTTGTTCTCCTCTGCTGTACCCAGGTATTGAACTCACAACTCTTTGGCCCCTAATCACTGGAGTACCAACGCTTTTATCCACTGGGCCATGTGTCTTTGAATGTATGAAGTTTTGGGACTTAGAAACCTAATGTCTCAGTAAACATTTTTTAGCCGAGCTTATATTACATTATTATTGTTTTTTGTTTTTTTCTTGTACTTCATATTTCTGGTTTACATATTGTATTCATGTTTGGCCGGCTGAGGAGATTTTTTCGGCCTAGCATATGCTCTGATTCTTTAAGTTTTCATATTTGCCAGTGATGTTCTCTATTATTTCAACCTCATCCCACAAGGCACGGTGATCCTCCTTTTCCCTCCATATGTGGTCAGCTACGGCTTGTTTTTTCTATCCGCACTCGTGATACGGCTTCACGGTGTCCCAGTCGTATTATCTTAAGGGGGCGCCCTGTTTCTCCTTTATATTTCTTACCCACAGATGTATGGGATGGCGTCCTTAATTATGTTCTCCTCTATGGGAGATCTTACTCGGAAGGGGTGTCTGCAAAGTGTTGAACAAATTTTGAAAAATGCGGACAACAGCCCGAACATTGTAAATAGTGTAAATTATTACAATTCCTCATCTCAGAAATATAGACAGACATTGAAAGCATCTTTATACTAAGAAAGCAAATATCTTTAAAATATTTCGGCCAACCCTTCCTCAGAAATCAATCGTTGTTGGAAACGATGATTTTTTTTTTATTCTAATAAGAAATACACTTTTAGGGAACTAATAGTAGAAGAAACGATTTAAAGATAATAATCGCCTTCTGACAAATTTCGAAACCAAATTTAATTTGTTCTTGTTAGGATTAATAAAAAAAGGGGTTGGTCGAAAGATTCCTTAGATATTCGCCTTTTTTTAGTATTAATATTTTTCTTGGGTGTTATTGAATGTGTTATACTCTTAACTCTCTTTCTGATTTTTTAAATTTTACATGTCTGTCAGGTGTGAGCGCTGAGAAAGCAAAACACAAAATGAAAACGTCGCCTCCTGAGCAGAGGCTCCGAGCATCACATCCGATCCACAAAACAAATCTCCTCAAAAATGTAAAATACAATAGCCAATCACGAACGCTGCCTACTAAAAAAGAGACCAGATTTACTTAAAAGAAAATACCTCCTAAAAGACCGAAACACTACCAGGCTGAGAAGCCCGCTGTCGACCCCGGCTCTCTCTCTCTCTCTCTCTCTCTCTCTCTCTCTCTCTCTCGTCGCCGCCACTATGACTGGACCTCGCGTCGTTATCACCGTGTCCTCGGTTAATCCACTGTAACGGGAGCAAGCTTCCCTAATCCACTCCAGACATCTCTTGTCCTCCTTACCTCTCTCATTGTCACCATCACGATCACGTTTCGTTTGATCTCCCATTCGACTAGAATACAACAGAGACATTCCGCTACCAACCCGTCAATGCACCTTATCTGGCCTTACCACGAATAAACCGAAAGTTCGGCTTCAACATTTCGGCCTGATTACACGACCACCGGGTCATGAAACACCTTAGCATTGTCGATTTCAACCATGAAAGAAGGCGCACGTCAACTCCGCCAACGACACCGCGCACAGGTTCAATAATCCGTTTCAGGCCTCTCTTCTAACATCAACTATATATATATATATATATATATATATATATATATATATATATATATATATATATATATATATATATAAAAGTGAACATTGAAGTCAACACTCAAAGGCGACAGGCTGTTTCATGCTAGACGCAAACGTGAGGCCGCCTGACGACTGCATCTAGCATGAAACAGCCTGTCGCCTCTTTGTGTTGACTTCAATGTTCCCTTTTATATTTATATTTACATACGCTCTATCTCTGATATTGAGCACTTTATCACATAAATATAGCACACGTTAAAACTATATTTCTTCATATATATATATATATATATATATATATATATATATATATATATATATAGGGTGTCTCAAAAAATGTACTCACACTTTAACTGTCTCTAACATGCTTTTTTTTTTGTCATCAATTTGAACATTTGCGAACATGATTCTTCAATTACATTTTTCTTCTGTATTCGAAGCTATTCCATTTCACTCTATGTTCATAAATAAAGGTTTTCTCGTCATTCAAAGTGTGGGTACATTGTTAGAGACACCCTGTGTATATATATATATATATATATCGTAATGATACAATATGATAATCCGTATGGAATTTCCAGGAGGATATAGGCTCAGGGAGAGCTCTATGTCACAGAACAAAATTATTATTAATTAAAGAACATCAAACACTTAAAATCCCAGAGGTAATAATTTTTATTTCATGAGAGCTCTAAAAGGAGCAGCTCTCAGTCTTCAAAAACCTACAAACAATCTCATGAAACAAAAATCATTACCTATGGGATTTTAAGTGTTTGATATTCTTTAATAAATAATATATATATATATATATATATATATATATATATATATATATATATATATATATATATATATATATATATATATATTTGTGTGCCTATGTGTATATACTTACCTTCGATCTGTTAATAAGCAGTTGACAATGGATTTAAGTATTAGCCTTTGGATTTCAGATGGCTACAAAAAAGAAATAAAATAGTAAAATTTTAATAAATCTTATCATCGTTGAGATGTCCATCGCCGGGGTTGGGGTGTCTGCCTCCTGAAAATCATTTGTCCTCCTCACCTGGGAAAATAATATGATCTAATTTCAGCGTAGAAATTATTGCTCTCACGCTCCAGACGTAAAAGGCCCCCAACTCAAAACTCCTTGCCAACGAGTCTGCAATGTCGACCACGCCATCACTATATCAAAATATTTACAAAAAAAAACAAAAACAAAAACAAAAACAAAAAAATAAAAAAAAAAATAAAAAAAAATTAAAAAAACAAAAAAAATAAAAAAATAAAAAATAACAAAAAAACGAAACAAAAACAAAACAAAACAAACAACAATGAGGAAAGCAATTCTGTATTGTCTTCGCCCATCTGAAAACATTGTATCCCTTTCCAGAGATGACCTCTTGTACTCTACTTTCTCGTACGTGTCTCTTATACTAAACGTTGCAATTAGGGCCGGCGCAAGGGTCTCGCCCACCCCCTCCGGAAATTTATGATGCCCCCAGTCTATTATACGGAGCCCCTCCCCCAATTCTACTACGTCTCAATTTTCATACGGTAGTATTCATATAAATGACAAATTTTATTATGACCTAATTATGTACAATAATGGATTATATGCAATATAGATGAACAATTCAACTAGAAAAAATGTATCTAAATCCAGATCGACATATCCTAAGCTCCTTCGGCATATATATATATATATATATATATATATATATATATATATATATATCAACATGTCTTTTTTTAAAGCAGCTGGATCGAGCACTTTTTTATACATCTGTTTTTGACACGGTATTTTTAACAAAATCGTTAGTAGTAAGTTGGGGCAAAATTTTCTTGCTTTAATTGAAAAACATTTTTCAAGTAATAATCCTCTCTCTCTCTCTCTCTCTCTCTCTCTCTCTCTCTCTCTCTCTCTCGCTCACACACACACTCTCTATCTATCCCTACCTTGCTCTCTCAAAATAAAAATGCTATAATTTAAACAACATGTATGAGATCTTCGAGAAATAAAAGTGGATGGCATAATATTATTTCTTAAAATAGTTGGCCTCTACCGAAAAATACAAACCAAACGGAAATGTCAATAAAATCAATTTCTCTACAAACTGTATCTCTGAAAAGAATACATCAATGAAACCAGACACTTGGCATAAACTCTCTTTCGAAAAATACGTCAATGAAACCTGATCTACGAACTGATTTCTGACAAAGAATACATATTCGACTCATACAAATCTATTGTAAAAACCTTGTCAGCATAAAATAACCCATTGAGTTTAATATGCCGTAAAACAAATCAAACGTTATTATAATGTATACTTGACGCGGCATTTTTAACTAAATTATATATATTATAATAAATATTTGTATATCTGGAAATGTGGTTAAAGTGCTCAATATGAGGGATAGAGCGTATGTAAATCTAAAAGTGGACACTGAAGTCAACACCCAGAGGCGACAGTCTGTATCATGCTAAACGCAATCGTCAGTCCATGAGCGTTTCGTTTTTGCTCGACTTTTTATATATACAGGCCAATGATGCATTGTCGGCAGTTTATTGCATTGTGGGTAGTCTATTGTATTATTCTAATTGCTATTATTATTATTATTATTCCCCCGTAAATAAATACACTATCATTACAGAACATTATAAATATCAATATTTATATTGATGCAACGGTCAGTTTTCAATCAGCACCTGACGATTTCATGGTGCATGAAACTCAGAGTTGGATTATAGGTGATGAAAAATATTCGCGATTATATATATATATATATATATATATATATATATATATATATATATATATATATATATATAAAGGGATAAAAACAGGAACGCCATTAAATTAAGTTATAGGTGTACGAGCAATTTAAATAATTTGGTAAAAAGGCAAAGTGTTAAGATCTTAAATATAAATGATCCAAGAAAGAAGCAATTCATGTAACTGTAGAATTAAAAGTAACTGTCCTCTAAACGGGATGTGCTGCACAGAAGGTGTGGTCTACCAGGCTGAAGTTAGTGACGAGAGTGGCCAGAAGAAGATTTACATAGGCCCATTCAAGAAACGCTAGTATAATCACTGTTCCACTTTCAGGATGGATAGACGCAGGTACTACATGAAAACTGGCAGACCCCGTTTGGAAATTAAAGGATGAATATGGCAAAAGCCCAAACACAAAGTAGGGTATCTTGAAGGGAGTCAAACCTAACAGAGCAAGTGATAGCAGTTGTAGGTTGTTTCAGGAAGTGAAGTTGGCTATGGCAACATAAAAGAACAGCCGTATGTTGTTAAATGGTAGAAATGAGAGGTGTAGACATATAAGTACAAAATTCTCGGTCTGTACGATCCCGGATGAATAATAATATTTTTTTTTTTTTTGCTCCTCTTCTTTTCGACTTCTGGTGCCATAGCTGTATAATTGTAGTATGGTATGCTACTACGAACACTTATTGCCTGATGAGACATGATGGTCGAAATCAAGGTAGTGTGCGGTTACATAAGATGTTTTTACCCCTTTCTTATATTTACTTGCCCTCCATGTCTTTTTTATTCAAGGCAACTGCCCCGAGCACTTTTTTTATATGTCTGTTTTTAGTTCGGTATTTTTAGCAAAATGCTTAGCAGTAAGTTGGGCCAAAAGTTTCTTGCTTTAGTTGAAAAACATTTTTCAAGTAATAAGCCTCTTGGCAAGATTTTCAATAAAAATACGCTAAAATTAAGTTATACCTATGCTGACAATTTAGAAAAAATTATAAAAAACATAATAATAAAATATTTAATAAACACTTAAACCTAAATAAAAATAATAGTAATTCCAAAACGGAAATTTCGTAAAATACATCTATTGGATGCTTTAGTACACATCATCAGTGATGTTTCTAGCCGAGGTTCATTAGGGGTTTTGGATCTTTCAACATCATACCTTCTCTCCACGGTGACCCAGCTATTACTGATCGGGTATCGACTTGTCTACCTTCCGTCAGCTACAATCTTTCCATCTTCCAAAGTACACAACATGCGGCTCTTCTTGGCAATTTATTGTCCAATCCCGGGTGTAGAAGTCAAGTGACTTACGTACTAACATGGCTGCCTTCTTGTGTCCTCTTGAAAAGCAGCAGAGCTAATTTTACCTCATTTTATAGGAGAGTGCCCAATACACCAGTTAGGTTGTTCTATTTTGCTAGAATGGACCTGCCCAATACATTTGCATGAGTGGCCTCTATTCACCCATATATCGCTCCAGAAAATGACTCAAGTCAGTTTTAGCTTCTGGATACACTTGCCCACTTGTGTGTCAGACCACTGGCAAGCTAACCAATATTCTACACCGGGCGACTTCCGGTTCACCAGCAATGTGAGCTCTTCCATAAAAAAGGAAGCAAACGCAACCACAATTTCTATATGAGCAGGAATATGCTTGACTTGAAGTGGTAAGTACCGATTTGATTACCCCCCCCCCCATCGCGACACACACACACACACACACACACAGAAATGCATTCAAACATCACATTCTGCTTACACTTATTCCCATTTTCATTCATGTTAATCATCCAGCGAAAAAAAAAAAAAGCGAGAAAAAAATATTTTCCTTTTCCTCCTTCCCACTTTTTCTTTTTTCACCCTTGACCTTCCACCTATATGAGTTACACACACGCACGCACATATCAATGCCGCCACGCATACACACACACACACACACACACACACACGCGCGCGCGCGCGCCAACACACACATCTAAAAATATATACTAAATACCGTAACCCTGGTAGGAGGGCAAATAGGTGCTAGATTTTAGCCATGGATCACCCGTCGGTAAAAATGGTTCGGGGTATCTTAATTCTGTCCCCTAGTCGCGACTCCATTGCCGGATGTAGTTTTCGGTCATACTCAAAACCTAGAAACCCACCCACCCCAAAAAATAAATATGTATATATCAACCGCAACTTCCTTTCATCTCCTTACTGACTGCCAATCACTTGATCTTTTCAACCAAAGCCATCTAGAAGCCTCTTCCGCTGCCAATGCTATTGAGCGAATAGCCTTGTTTTTTACCAAACCTGTTACACCTAATTTTGGCAACATCTTACATAGAGGCCGCCCAGCAAAGCCCCTGCAACCGATTTCAATCGGTTAGCACTGAGCTCGCCAACCGCATCTTTTATAATCACAATCTCTACAATCAGTAAACATTCCCTAAGCTTCCTTTCGTTGGCTTTGTCCATATTTTCTTCCCAAGGGACTGTTAATTCTAACATGATGATTTGCTTGATCTTTTCAGAATAAATAATCATGTCTGGACAAAGTTCAGTTTGTATTATTTCCACTGGAAATTTAAGCTGCTTGCCTTTATCTACTCTCAATTGCCAGTCCGGGGCAGAGCTGAGGAGAGATGTTTTCTTATTCTGCGATATATTTTACCTTTTATCTATTTTCCCCGGCTCTGACAAAATTCATCGTCTTCTTATTCAGTTCATATCTGTTTTATTTTAGACTCCTTGATACTATTGTCGCAAGGGCTCCTAAAACTTTATCTATGCGCCATCGGTACCTCCCCTCGCTAAGTGCCTTGTAGCAACCACTCAATACGTGTTGGAGAGATCCTCTCTTCTGGCACAATGGACAAAGTGGAGACTCGCTCTTTCCCCACGTGTGGAGGTTTGTCGGACTGGGTAGTGTATCATACACTGCCTGCACAAGGAAGCTTGTATTATTGGGATCGGTATACCATAGGTCTGTCCAAGAAATCTTCCTTTTTTCCAGGTTTCCCCATATCGACGAGGCCACCTGTTGACCTAAAGCCACACCCGCTCTCACTTCATATTGAAGACAGTGTTTATGATCTTTCCTTTTTCCCTCAATAATACTGATAATAAATTATGTACTTGTAGAAATCCCATAAATTGTCAATTGCAAAAAAAATGTCTTACTGAATCTATTGTTTACCACTGCACCATTTCATCTACTGAAAACCCAGATGTTAAGAAATGTTATATTAGAAGCACAAAGAATCTTCTTAAACGAAGGTGGTATCAACATATTTCTTCCTTTAACAACAATGGGTAGCGTAACCAAACATCCCTCTCAAAATATTTTTGGTATTTAAAAGAAATCAATAAAAAACCCACAATGAAATGGAAATTATTTAAAAACAGACGGGAATTTGTAAGTCATTAAATGATCCATGTCCCCTGTGTCTACATGAAAACTACATATTATGAAGTTTCCTAAAATATAATGATCTATTAAATCAGCGGAATGAACTAATTGTAATATGTAGGCATTGTACAGTGTTTAGTTTAAAATATAGTTAATAGAATTTTTCATAGAAAAATCTATATATTGCTATTGTATATCAATTATTTTACTATATATAATGGCACATATAATATTTATTCAATTCCTCGATTTTTAATTTTAATATGGCCCATTGAATATAAGTATTGAAATATAGATCAATATAATGTAATATATAAAAATGATTTAATCATACTAAAGGCCCCTTTAAGATAGTTCTAAAGTATATACAAAAATATTTTTAAAAAAAGAATAAAATCCTAAAATTAACCTATTGTTGTATATATATATATATATATATATATATATATATATATATATATATATATATCTGATCATTTCATTGTATCTTAAAATTGTATTCTTAACTGGAAGTAATGGTAGCACGTCTAAAAATAACAGCTCATCTAGACAAGTATGAAAAACAACCCCCCCAATCTCTAACCTACATTTTGTCACTTCTGGTTTAGCTTTGACCTGTCTTTTCATTGGTCAATCCGGACATACCCATAAAATTTTGAAATTTTGTTTCCCCCACTCTTTTTTAAATCTTCAATAAAATACCATACTGTTTTCAAAAGTAAATCGTTTTCAGCAAAAGTTACTCATCATCGCTTGATAATGGAACAAATTTAAGGTTCTGAAACATAGAAATTTCCGTGTCGAGTTGTCTAATATTTTTTAAATAAAATATTTGTGTGTGTGTGTGTGTGTGTGTGTGTGTGTGTGTGTGTGTGAAAATAAATTGAAAACCCGAATGCGATAGAAAGTTAAATGATGTCGGTTACGTTATACATCTAGATACACCGGATATGAAAACTTTAAGCTGAGCTTCCCCGTATCTTTAACGTTTTTTTTTAATGTAAAATTATAATAAGTTGATGCACTTGCTTCGTAACACGCAAAATCTTCCATGCATTTTTTTTGGTCTTCCTTACCTAAAGTGATGAAAGGCAACTTAAATTTACGAGCGTTTTCTGCGACAGCTGTACTATGGATGATCAAAATATAAAAAAAAGTAAAAATAAAATAAACCTTGATATTTTTCCCATGGGCAAAAATATACCATTCTCATCATTAAACACGTGGCAGTCAATACTAGTAGATAAGTAACCATGATACTAACCAGTTCAGTTATTAGGTCATAGGTCACGTCCAGCATCTCTTTTCTCAGGATACAATCGGATGATAGGTAGCTAGAACCGAGATCTTTTACCTGAAGAAATATAATATATATTGATTTAGAAAAAACAAGAGAGAAATTTCATGGGTGTAAGGGAAAGGATAGGACAATAAACCTTCTTCATCTCTACAAATTTGGGAAACAGCTATATTGTAGGACGTTTCGGCATAGTGGTTCAGTTTTTGTATTTATCGTAACTCAGGCATGTCCAAAGTCCGGCACGGAAGCCAATTACGCCCCGCGGTCAAATTTCATATGGCCTCCATTCTCTGACATAGAATGTATCACTTACGGTCCGCCAGAATTGTCAATCAGAGTATGTAAAGTACACACCTAAGAAATGCAATTTCATGTTTTACCAAAAGATGACAGGAGTACTACGTGGATGCCCTCTGGCAGTGTGAAGCTGACCTTAGGCTTTTCCTACCAATTTCTAAAATCGCTGCCTTTGAACCAGACCTGGCCTACAGACTGCAGTCCAGGTCTCAGTATCAACCTTCACATGAGTCAGGCATGTTATTTGTTTTGGTCATCTGAGATGAATAGATTCTAAAATCTTAGTGAATTAAATTTGTTTTGTGTTGGTCAAAATCCGTTATAAATATATTTGGACACTTGTCACTCTGTTTTCTACTTATTAACAAGATGAAAGTTGCTGTTATGTTCCTATTCATATTTTTTTTTTAACTTAAAAGTTGAAAGACAACATTAATTGCCAATAATATGTAATGTTTAAGATAAACCTGATATATATTATAGCTTTCTGGAAGTTCTTTTTTCTCAGACATATTTCATTTCATCTTATAGGGCTTCAGATATGACAGTAATTTTTTTCTGGAAGGTTTAAAATTCATGCATTTTCAGTAACTGGTTGCAATATACACAGGTAATTTTTTTTGGTGCGGGGTGGGGGGTAAAATTCATGCATTTTCAGTAACTGATTGCAAATGTAGACAGGTAATTTTTTCTGGAGGGTTTCATGCATTTTCAGTAACTGGTTGCAATATACACAAGTAAATTTTTTGGGAGGGGTTAAAATTCATGCATTTTCAGTAACTGGTTGCAATATACACAGGTAATTTTTTCTGGAGGGTTTAAAATTCATGCATTTTCAGTAACTGGTTGCAATATACACAAGTAATTTTTGCGGGTGGGGGGGTTAAAATTCATGCATTTTCAGTAACTGATTGCAATGTAGACAGGTAATTTTCTGGAGGGTTTCATGCATTTTCAGTAACTGGTTGCAATATACACAGGTAAATTTTTTGGGATGGATTAAAATTCATGCATTTTCAGTAACTGATTGCAATGTAGACGGGTAATTTTTTTTGGAGGGGTTAAAATTCATGCATTTTCAGTAACTGGCTACAATATACACATGAGAAAGGACAATAAAAGAACTGTTTCAAGGAGACACAAGATGACGACTGACGTTACATTTAAACTTTTGAAGAAACCAGAAAGGTTCCACAGACGAGAAGTGCTATAGAGGAAACTATTAGAATAAAAGTTACGGTTACATTTAGAAATTTTAACAGTGGAATTATGAGACCTAACCGCTAATCTAGTTTAAATTCATGAAGTCGGGGTGCCAAAGAGGAAAGCTCACCAGAACAATTGCCATAAAAATATAGAAAAGGCACAGGGAAGCTACATTACGGCAGTGGGAAAGTAACTGAAGCCGAGATGCGAGGTCAGGACCAATAACTTTGCAGATTCTTTGCAGTCGATATCATTGTCACAAAACTCTGGAGATACATTTCTTGGCATTCCATGAATGTGCTCTACTTTTCAGAAAGATTGTATATACCGTCATAAAAGAAGGACTCCAATTCTGATTCGATTAATTTTTTCATGAATATTTTAGATGAAGGATGTCCCAGTGTAAATGTAACCGAAATAAACGTATGTAATTTTGTTGATTTTTAATATTTTGCTTTTATATCTCATACTTAGAAAGCTGAGAACATAGCAAAATCAGAACACCAACTACAATGCCTTTTACAGAAGAACAGAAAATGTTCTGTGTGCTGAGAAAATTGGAGGGGTCCTATAAACATGCCATCGTGAAATTCCGCAGAAAGTATGACAAGAATAAAACCTTTAGCAAAACTGGCATTTACCGGTGGATCAAGATGCTTGAGGCCACAAGGACAATCAACAACATGAGAAAAAAGTCTCCAGCAAGTTGGCAGAAAAACTACTGTAAGGTCTCCTGAAAACATAGAAGCTGTCCAGGATTCAGTAGGCAGGAGTCCGAAGAAATCCGTCCGTAAAAGATGCCAGTACCTCGGCCTCACCAAATCCTCCCATGAACCGTGGCAGAGATTCAACTAGGGTTCAAAGAGGGCACCACTGCTACCAGCAAGATGGGGCCACTCCTCATAGAGTAAATATCTCTCTGGAGCGGCTGGATCAGAAGTTTCCAACCGACACATCAGCCATAAACGAGAACCTGAGTGGTCTCCGTATTTCCCCGACCTCAACCCCCAGATTTTTATGTTGGGGTATCTGAAGGATCGAGTCTACAGGAACAACCCCCACGCCATCTTAGAGCTAAAGGCGGCAAACACTCAATAAATCAGAGCTATACCAAAAGAATATTGAATCAAAGTCACGGACAACTTCGCCCGTAGAATTCAAGTGTGTCTTTCAGCAGAACAGAACACATTTGAAGCATATTCTATAAATGACGATAAAACCTTTGCCAGTAGAGCTATCGAAATTTTGTTTGTAGCAGTAGATTTGCTAACCTCTCTAGATTTTAGAAATATATGGTTTGTACATAGTTTGTAAACAGAAAATAAATGGCGTGCATGTTTTGGGGTTATATTTATTCTGGGACACCCTGTATATGAAATGCTGATCCGGGATATTCGTCGTAAACATTTTTTGCTGTAGGAAAACTCGCCTCGGGAATTTTCGCCGTACGAAACTTTGCCGTATATGATTTTTGCCGTAAGACAATTTCGCCACAGTTTTTCCGATACCCTTATCTTAAACGACCTTTTTGGAGTAATGTTCAATTCAATATGCGAAGTACCTTTTTATCAAGTATATATGGATGTCTTTTTTTTTTTAAAGGGTCAAACACAAGAAAAGAAATTAAAAAGTAAACATTTATTTAAAAAATAAAAGACTAAAAATATATCAAATTAACAAAGAAATGCAACGATACTGTCCCTGAACCAGCATCACACGTTTCAGTCCCTTTCCCAAAAAACTCAAACGCGAACCCGAATTCCCCCGACCTCATCGAGTCTACATGAACAACCCCAACACTATTTCAGAGTTAAAAGCAGCAATCACTCAAGAAATCAGAGCTATACCAAAAGAAGATTGAATCAAAATCACGGACAACTTCGCCCGTAGAATTCAAGTGTGTCTTTCAGCAGAACGGAACACATTTGGAGCATATTCTATAAACGACAATAAAAATCTTTGCCAGTAGAGCTAGTGACATATTGTTTGTAGCAGTAGATTTTCTAACTTCTCTAGTTTTCAGAAATATATGGTTTGTCTATAGTTTGTAAACAGAAAATAAATGGCGTTCACATTCTTGGGTTACATTTATTCTGGGACACCCTGTATCTTTAAAAAAATTCAAATGCTAGACAAAAGATGTCGCATTAAGAGAAAGACGTGATAGCTTGACGGGGAATCGTTCAGAAAATACCCAGCATGTACAGGAATCTCTCACTTCCGCTTCATGATCGTTCGCTGCGTCACGTCACATTTACAGCATACAAATGAGCATTTCCATAAAGCAAAGCCATTGTTTGGCTATCTTGCGAAGAGAAAGTATATTCAAACGAGCCACTTGCTCCTTGCACGGTAAAGGTTTATCTGGGCCCCACCTATACGTACCAAAGAATTTCTTTTGAGTTCAAGCAAGGCGGGAATGCTGTTAGTACGCAGGGGGTTACAAAGTGTAAAAGTGAGAGAAAAGACTGGGTATATGGAGTGTTGAGGAAGTGATAAAAGATGAACGGGACTCAATACGATAGAAAATGGTGATTGACATTGCATTTACATTTTTGATGGTTGTAGTTATCAGGGAAGCAAGTTAACGGAAGAGAGTTCCACAGGCGAGAAGTACGAGCAAAGAAACTGTTTGAGTAGAAGTGGCGGTTGCATTTAACTATTTCAACTGTCAACGAGTGGGACCTAGCTGCCAATCTAGTAGCACGCATAAATTCGTGTAGTCGGGGTATCAGGGAAAAACCTCGTCAGAGCAGATGCCATGAAAATATTTCTAGAAAAGACAGGGCGATGTTATTAAACATAGAGAAATACATTTTTATTTATGAAGTTTGAGAAGTTGAAAACTGTGTAGAATTAGATTTCTACATTCTCTGTTTTAAACCTGTTAAAAGAGGATCACAGCTAAGTATTCTCAGTTTGTGCTGAACCCATTAAAATCGGCTCCAGAGTTCAGTACGAAACAATGCTTTCTGATTGGTCCATAAATAATAATGTCATGTTTCTGCCTACGTCCGCACGGTTGACCTCGAGTTGACCTTGTTCAGCGTTCAACGCGCCAAAAAATGTAAACGTTCTCAAGCTCCCACGTGATCAAGAAAATCTCATAAATATGAAACTTCGACGCGACTTAGCTCGTCACACGAATTCATGAAACCCAACTTCCTCGCTAAAAGTTAATTTTTATTAACATCAACCCGGCTTGTGGAATTCAATTTCTTTTCAACATCAACTCATCTAGTGACCAATTCAACCAAGACGAGATTCAGAAACCAACTCACTTAATAGCTTAACTACATAAAAGAAATCGTAACTATACCAGTCAAAGCGAGACAACTCTACAGTAAGTCAAGCAATCTATTTCATTCACTTTCACCATCAACATAAACTGTTTGATTCATTACCATATCTATAGCATAACACCTTTTATATTACCCTTGATCACACAACCAAGAACACTAAAGTGTTTTAAACAACTTATTATATCGTGTGTACTTGTTATATAAAAATATTATATATCTGCCTATTTGATTATTTCTCTTGTTGTCTTTGTTGCATTTGATTTAGTAAAAATCAGTTTAATTTGTATTTGTCACCGATACTGATTGGCTAACCCACTACAACTGTCTGTAATAGAGATACGATGTTCGTTTTGGATTGTAATAAATTAAAGTTTCATCACTGGTGTCAGTCTTGTCCAAAAATGATTTTTTTTTGTAATGCACAGGAAGAGATGTGTTTAATTTCTATTGGAACCCATTTTTTGCTCTCTTTTGGATTTTTACAAGGGCTTGTAGACGACTGGTTTCCCAAGCAATAAATAGATGAATAAACTAGTAACAAAAATTATATTTCGCTTACCTTAAATATGGCTACCATGTTGTTGAAAGATTCAAAAATCGTCAGACAATATTCTTTCATTTCTTTCCATTGGGAACTGCTTTTTCCGACATAAAACATTTCTCTGACAAAGAAAAAAAATTAATTTTATCTTGTTTATTAACTATTCTTTCTTTCTTTCATTCTTTTTTTCATTTTGTAACGATTTCTTTCTTTCGTTGTATTCTTAGTATAAATTCGCCCATCTTTTCTTTCTTACATGTACCTTCTTTTCTTCTTACTTTCCTTCCTTCCTTCATTCCTCTCTTTCATTCAAGTCGGGATCTTTATATTCATTTATGCACAAATACCCTCGGGAAAGGCATGAATCCACCTCTTCTCTCTACCGGCTTTGAGTTAATTAGTAGAACTTGTATCAGTAAATCATTATCATTTTCAGAAAATTCTTACAATCCCAAAATATTTTCTGGCTTTAAATAACCTGCAAAAGGATAATAAACCGTAAAAAAAGCAAATCAGTTTTTTTACCCACACAAATATAGCGATGTACTAATCTTAACTTAGATGTGACACAAGGCCAAAAGTATAGAGCACTCAGTGAGAATCAAACTTTGGTTTGCGCTAGTCACATCATTACGCTAATTTACGCATCTATGCATCTACCCACCCACCCCGGGCTGTAGGTAGATTCTATTGTTGTTACTATATGTTAATATAACTAAGCCTACAATATTTAATTCGTCCTGGGTATGACGATAAACTACATCCGGCAGCAAGGCCTCTGATTGGGAGGTTTTGAGAAGCGTGGAACCAACTCTTCATTGCTGTTGTTCCCAGGTCCTCCCTGATGCGGGGTGGTAGCACCTGTCAGGGTCCTAGCTACGGACAAATGTTAATATAACTAAGCCTACAATATTTAATTCGTCCTGGGTATGACGATAATCTACATCCGGCAGCAAGGCCTCTGATTGGGAGGTTTTGAGAAGCGTAAAACCATCTCTTAATTACTGTTGTTCCCAGGTCCTCCCTGATGCGGGGTGGTAGCACCTGTCAGGGTCCTAGCTATGGGCAAATGTTAATATAACTAAGCCGACAATATTTAATTCGTCCTGGGTATGACGATAAACTACATCCGGCAGCAAGGCCTCTGATTGGGAGGTTTTGAGAAGCGTGGAACCATCTCTTAATTACTGTTGTTCCCAGGTCCTCCCTGATGCGGGGTGGTAGCACCTGTCAGGGTCCTTGATATGGGCAAATAGTTAACCCCCAAATTGGCGTCAAAACATTATGAAAGTATATAAAAAATAGATTTTTATTGGAAAAATACCGGAAATATATTTGATACTCGACAAAAACCCTCATTACAAAAATACACCAATGAAACCTGATCTACAAACTTATCTTTTTACAAAGAGTACATATTCTATTCATACGAAACTATCCTAAAAAAAACTTGCCGGCATTAAATAACCCAGTATGCCGTAAAACAAAATAAACCAAACAAAACAAAACAGATACGTTATGGCAAAAGCCCGGATAATTTTTGACTCGATTTGCTTAAACGATTCACACTTTCTTTCATTCTTTTTCAACTATATGCACAGACCTACACTAACACTTGCACATGCATGCACACAGGATATATATATATATATATATATATATATATATATATATATATATATATATATATATATATATATATATATATATGTGTGTGTGTGTATAATTTGGCAGCAACTTTTCTTTTAAACATGTAGTATTGAATGTTAAAGACAACATAGTCTTGCATATTTTCTTTTGAATTTTTTCATATTCTCTAATGAGACTTTTTATTTGAAAATGATTTCGAAATAAGTATTGTCCGTACGATGACCTAGCGCTTTCGAACATCATTGTTCATCTTCAGGGTCAATATTTTAGTCGAAATTTTTGTAAACAAACATTTGCCAATTATCTTGTAGCGTAATCATGTTGCTACTTTTTTTTACAAACTTTTAACGTTTATTTAGTTTGTAAAAAAAAAAATATATATATGGGAAAACGATATATAAATTTTAAACAATTTTAGGAAAAACTATGACAAAGTGGAAAAAAGTTTTCGCGTGTCGCGTTTCGTTATTTAAGACTTCATCGGACTAAAGCGATGTTTACGTCGATGCGATTACACATGCGCACGGAGGAGAGGGGACACTAAGAATTTTAAATTTTAATTTAATTTTAATTTAAATATATATTTTGGGTTATATACTGTAGCTGATTTCATTTAGTTTCCCTTTCCTTTTATTTCATGTTTTTGTTTATGTCTTTATATTATGTTTTATTTTATTTTTATTAATTTTATTTTATTTTATGTTTATATATATATAAAGAAAGAACAGTAAGATATATAATCCGGTGTTCTTATATATATATATATATATATATGTGTGTGTGTGTGTGTAATTTTTTTCTTAGAAAGATTCTGTACAAAAACTTATTGTATAGACTAAAATGAGGATTGGAAAAAAAGGCACTTAATATTTTATATGGTGATGTTTATATGATTTTTATATGAGAATTAAAACTTTGTTACTTACAATTGGATTTTAAGTGTTTTTCTTTCTTAGAAAGATAATTTGTTTTTCTTTAACTTTTTCACTTTAACCGGTTTCACTTAGCTTTGCAAAAGGTTTTTAGCTGTTTCTATCTCCACGTGTTGATGCTTATCTTTTGTTCCAATGAAAAGACTGAAAGTCAAGGGGCGTAACTGGCTGTATATGTCGTTTATTGTATGTGGAATTTGGTAGGATCTTTTTATGCAATGAATTAATTATGGGTTTGAATTTGCTGATGAAAAATATTTCCTTATTAATCCGCCTTTGTTCAGTGGCTCTGTAGTCGCACTGGTAGAATGGGAAAACAACAAAATTTGGCAGATTTTGTCCTCCGCATTCCTCTATATGTTGGTTAAGGGTTATTTTCTGGTGTGTGGGTCCCTAATTTGTTGGTGATGAACTGTCATCCTTTGTCAGAGTGACTGGCTGTTTGGCCAATGGAATGCCCGTGGCAACCTTTGCATGTAATTATGTATATTAAATTCTCTGAGTTGCACGAGAAATCATTTTTAATTTTTAATTTTGATCCGTCTTTGTACTGAAATTCATGGCCCTCTAGGTAGCTGCACACTTCGCAAAGTGGTCGGTTTCATTTTTTCACCTGAGGGTCTTTAATTGTGTTCTGCAGTTTTGCACTGGTCAGTATTTTTTTTAATGATTTCAGTTGTCGATTACTTTTTACGATTGGATATTTTTGTAATAAGCTTTTCATTTTTTTTTTCCTTTAGTAGATTTAGTTGTATGTGTATGTAAATTTCTGTGTTCTTTGGGTTGAAATTTGAGATATAAGTAATGACCTTTTTTCATTTTTCCCTTTTGTTTCTCGGAGGGTGTGGATGTTAATTTGTTTTGCTTTTTCAATACTATTGTCGACCAGACCTTGGGGGTATTTTCGCTTGATGGGTATCTTTTTTACATCTCTTCTAGTCTGTGGTTGGGTTTGAGACTATTATACATATCCGCTTGGCTGGGTTGAGTGGGATGTTAGTGCGAGTGTGTTTCGGGTGGGAAAATGTAAAAAGGAGATATTGTCGAGAGTCAGTCGATTTAAAGTATGTTTCTAGTTTAGTGTTTGTTTTTGTTATTAATATGTCTAATATATATATATATATATATATATATATATATATATATATATATATATATATATATATGGCAAATTTTAAAAAGGAATACACGAAATTTTTTTCCACTTTGTGATACTTATTAGTAATAAATTATTCTTGATAAATACAAAAATCATATATCGTTACCTCCCATATATATATATATATATATATATATATATATATATATATGTGTGTGTGTGTGTGTAGACTTAAGGTATGCTATATTTATGTGTCAAAGTGCTCAATATCGTACTCAACACCCAGAGACGGCGGCCAGTTTCATGCTTAAACGCAATTGTCAAGCTATCTGAAGATTGCGTTTAAGCATGAAACAGACCTTTACTGCTGGGTATATATATATATATATATATATATATATATATATATATATATATATATATATATGTGTGTGTGTGTGTGTGTGTGTGTGTGTGTGTGTGTGTGTGGATATGGCATGTGTATATACAAATCATCATTGCATGGTACTGTCAGAAAGTCGCTTGAGCCCCCATACAATATGGATTCGTATATCTATAAGCACTCAATCTCTGATATTGAGCACGCTTTTTCATGCATATAACAAATTTTAAACTAATATATATATATATATATATATATATATATATATATATATATATATATATATATATATATATCTTACCTTAATGTTTCAGGTTCGATTTCTGAAAGATATTTTAATTGCCTCGCTTTTATCAAATGCATACTTGGTGTTTGCTTTGCAGCTGGAGGATTTCCCGCGTTTTTCTCATTTCCCTCCTCCAAATGCGGTGCATGCGCATTCAGTGTTTCTGCCTTCGTCGCATCCGGTGCAATCGGTGGAAGTTCCGTGTTCCGATGTCGTCGACGGCGGCGTCGATGGGGAATGGATGGTGTGGGTGTCGTTGAGTGGGACGGCTGTTTTGGTAGCATCGAGGTGGATGCGGATGGGGAAGATGGGGTAGTGGCGGAGGCTGTAGAACGGCGGGAGTGGAGGCGAGGCGGGAGAGCTTGGCGCAGGAGACTGGAGAGCATGTCGAGAGGTCTGCGTTCGCACTGGAAAGAGAAGAAAGCGATTTCTTTTTGGAAGTGTATTGAAGTGCAAAAAGAAGAAAACGAAGCGAATGTTTTACACATCATTTCGGTCGATACATTCTTTGGCCTCCTCCGTTCAGAGATTATGTATTTTCATATTTACTTTATCTACAATCGGACTAATGACCTAATCTTTTTTGCTACTATCACAAGGTTTCGACTACTGTGCCTTCCGGTCTTCTTCAGGGAATTTCGAACTGAACTCTTTATTCAACCTATGCAGGTAGAGATACCTCGTCTTGGATAATTATTCAGCTATTACTAATCCTGTTTCTGAGTATGTGTGTACTACCTGGCCCAGGGATTGAACCTATAATTATTATCAAATACATCGGTCAGCAAAGTCTCTGACCGGGAGATTGGAAGTGTTGAGGAGTGTGAAACCACCTCTTAATTGCTGTTGTTCCAGGGTCCACCCTGATCCGAGGAGGTAGCACCTGTTAGGGTCCCGCTATGAGCAAATATTGAACTCACAAAAACAAAACTATGAAAATATAATGATGCAATGGAATAACTTGTCACCCCCATGAGTGACTACACTATAGGTAGTAACTACCTATAAGTAAGTCAACGGAATACAGAGACTATCTAGCTGTACTGTCCAACTCTCTGCCTTCGGACAGAAAGGAACCTGAATGAGGCTGTACCGAAGGGCAGAGTCTCGTCCGGGCAGGTAGACAGACCCAAACCCATTTATGCGGGTTGTACGGGGAATTTTTGGCCGAGTCTACGGGTTCGGATGGCCCAGGTTAAACTCAGCCTTGTGCCACATCTACCCTCGTGAGTGGGGCTAGAAAATATTGACTAGCTGGGATCTGTTGAGTACGACTCAGACTTACGCGAGAACTACCGACCTTCCAATAGTAGCACTCACTACTGGATTGACTTGCGACGACCTTGTGCATAACTGTTACCTTTATTCTTATTGTACTGGTTTTTACAATAAACCTTTACTTATTTTATCCACCTTGCTTTTCAAGTATATATTCCTATTAGCATGGAATATAACATATAAAAATACATTTTTAGCGTAAAAGTACCAGCAAGAGAGTGTTATAATTTAAAAATTACCAACAATACCTATTTTTATAGCAGAATTACCAATAATACATTTTATCTGTAGTTGAAGCCATAAAATTGTGTTCAAAATTTATATTTTGAAATACAGTTTGATTTCTTTAAGAAATTGTAGGATATTATACAGATTAATGTCATGAAAGAACTCTTTCATGTTGGTTGATTGATTTTGTTTAGCGGCATAACAACACCTCTATGGGTTATTTAATGCTGAAATCTAAATATTTTGAAGACAATTTTATGGCTTCCACTATAAAATGTATTTTTGGCTATAAATATGTATCGTTGGTAATTTTTTTTTAATACAAAAATGTATTGCTGGTATTTTTACTATAAAAATGTATTTTTGTACTTTCATAGTGTTTGGGATTATTTGCCCATAGCTGGGAACCTTAACAGGTGCTACCACCCCAGGTCAGGGTGGACCTGGGAACAACAGCAAATAAGAAGTGGTTCCGTGCTCCTTAAAACCTCCAATCTCCCGATCAGAGGCCTTACTGACGGGTGTAGTTTTTATCATTAAACTCAGTGTTCAGTTCAGGATTTCTTTCTTTGCTTACAATTTAAAAACTTTATAAATGAGTGTGTTATTATGCTTTCACAATTGAATACATGGTAGATGATGCTCGGTTTTTGTGGATGTACATCCTTGTGTAGACATAATTACTACAGGCGGTGATACATGTGTTTTATGTTTCAGTTTTGTTGAAGTTATTTTAGAATAGTTTGATATCTTTACGAAATTATAGGCTATTATATGGATTAATGTCATGAAAGAGTTCTTTCCTGTTGGTTGTTTGCTATTTTTTTAGTGGCATATCAAACTCTATGGGTTATTTAATGCTGAAATCTAAATATTTTGAAGATAATTTTATGGCTTTAACTACATATAAAATGTATTATTGGTCGGTAATTAGACTATAAAATGTATTACTGGTCATTTTGCTATAAATAGGTATTGTTGGTAATTGTACTGTATTTATACATTCATAGTGTTCTGTTTTTGTTTGGAGGTTCGCTATTTACCTATAGCTGTGACCCTAACAGGAGCGACCATCCTGGATCAGAGTGGGCCTGGGAACAATAGTAGTCAAGCTTTTCAAAACCTCCAATCACCCAGCTGCTGGTTGCTTGTTTGATTTTGTTTAGCGGCGTATCAACACATATATAGGTTATTTAATGTCGATTTAAATATTTTGAACACAATTTTATGGCTTCAATTAGAGATAAAATGCATTGTTGGGCATTTTGCTAGAATATATATATATATATATATATATATATATATATATATATATATATATATATATATATATATATATATATTGTTGTTAATTCTTTTATAAAATGTACTGTTGACCATTTTGCTCCAAACATTTATTGTTGCTAATCTTACTACAAATAGGTACTGTTTCTAATTTATATATATATATATATATATATATATATATATATATATATATTTATATATCTATTTATATATATATATATATATATTTATATATCTATTTATATATATATATATATATATATTTATATATCTATTTATATATATATATATATATATATATATATATATCTATTTATATATATATATATATATATATATATATACCAAAATGTAAAAGAACGAAGAGTAAGATTTCAGCGTTCAAAACATTAATTTAAAACAGAGTTCAATACAAAAGTAGAGACGTAAATATGTTGCTGGTATTTTTACTATGAAAATGTATTTTTATACTCTCATAGGGTTTGGTTTTGTTTGGAGGTTCACTATTTGCCTATAGCTGGGACACTAACATGTGCTGCCACTCCGTGTCAGGGTGGACTTGGGAACAGCAGCAGTCAAGAGGTAGTTCTCAAAACCTCCAATCACCCAATCAGAGGCCTTGCTGTCGGTTGTTTCGTTTATTTTGTTTAGCGGCATATCAACATCTATATGGGTTATTTAATGCCGATTTAAATATTTTGAACACAGTTTTATGGCTTCAACTACAGATAAAATGTATTATTGGTCATTTTGCAATAAAATGTATTGTGGGCAATTCTACTATAAAATGTATTGCTGGTCATTTTGCTATAAATAGGTATTGTTGGCAATTTTACTATATTTCTACAGTCATAGTGTTCTGTTTTTGTTTCGATGTTCATTATTTGCCTATAGCTACCATCCTGGGTCAGAGTGGACCTACGAACAATATCAGTCAAGGGGTAGTTCCACGCTTCTCAAAACCTTTCAATCTCCCGATCAGAGGCCTTACTGTCGGATATAGTTTATTGTCATACCCAGCATACGTATTCTTACTTTTTACTGATCAGTTATTGCTTACCTTGTTTCCACTGTACTACCGTGATATAGTAATTTTGTGTTCAATCCCTGGCTCAAGTCAAATAATAAAAAAAATAATTTATTCAGATATATACAATATTAATAAAATATATGCCACATTTTCTTGTGCATAATGTGAGAAAATTTTAAACAAAAATTAAAGGCAAAGAAAGAAGGATTGCAAACGTTTTCATAAATTTTTACTTAATTTAGAAAAACCTCTTATTCAAAGCAGCAAGATTGCAAATACACTCTTTTAGCACAATAGATAATAAAATGGGTGGTTAAAAAAATGAATCAGATTGAAGTGCATGTACTTAGCAACTTCTGACACAAAAGATAGCTGGAGGGAAACTGATATCTGGAGCCTTAAGCCTTGGTTTTTTTTTGTTTTTTTTTTTCAAATTATTGGTAACTAGCTCAAAAGCCGACCTTCGGACGGACTTTAGATTAACTCTTACGGAGGTCTTTTTGGCCTTCGGCAGTTTACCTTCAGCGTCTTATGTTTAGCGTTCCGCTACCACTTTTTCATCAATGTCAATTTTTGTGCAAAAAGCGGATCACAGCTTCATACATGTTTTCTGAAAACCTTTTCTCATTGGACAATAAATATTAAAATTATCTCGTGTATCTTCACATACATTGTTCTCAATAAGCAAAACAAAACATATCAAGCTCCAGACTGAGTTTTGTAAGGCGCTTTCTGAGTGGTTAACAAATATTAAACAGTTTACCTGCTCACCACTACGTCCGAATAACATCAACCTAGTTTTTGACCTGACGAAACAAACAATGCTTTTTGGAGCCTGTCATGTGATTAAAAAACATATAAATTGAATGTACGAGCGAACCCAGTCAGTGAGAATTTACGACGACTAGCATTTGCTAAACGAGTTCACGACGCTTGTATCATTACTGCAGCGAAGTACAAAGTCAGAATCTCAAGTTCTTTAACATGAAATAACTACACTGTAATTCAAGCTAAAATTTCAACTAAACAACTCACTCACCAACTTCTGCAACTTACTAAAAACTATTCAATCACGCTATTGAATCTTACGAAACTTAATTACAAACTACGAACAATACATTCCAACACGAGCAACGAAAACAAATTGGACATTTACGGAACATTCACTTCTCCAACTTCTTTAAAGCTAAAAGTTTATCAACATATTTTCAGCTTTACAGGATTCTTTAAACTCTTTCACTGAACATTTTGAGCGACAAGTTATTTCAACTTTTTATGAGCTCAGGTAAAAATATATAGTAGTAAAGACTTTAACCCAGTCAAAGGGAAGTAACTCATATTAATAATTCATCTAAAAAAACTGTTGACGATTATAAATATAAATATTGTACCTATTATGAAAGGTTATTTTCTTGTGTGTTTTTTTTTTTGTTTGCTTTTTGTTTGCTTACACATTTGTAAAGTAAAAAGTGTGCGGGTTGATTTACACCGTCAATACCGCTACATATGTACGTAAAAGTTAAAAGAATTTAGAAATAATAAAATTATTTTATCTTTAGTTAGGGGCTCTCCAGACTGTCTTATTCTAAAATTTTAAAAATATTTAAATTAAAAAAAATATTTTAAATAATTTTATTTATTACCGAATAATTTATTATGTATTTAGGGTTAAAAAAAAGCTTTTCTTTATCCCTTGTCTTCAGATGTTATTGCTCAGCCTTGGTTAGGGGTTGTCCAGACTATCATTTCAAAATTTGAAAAAGTATTTAAATTAAAAAAAAAAATTAAGTAATTTTATTTATTACCAAATAATTTATTATGATTTTAAGGTTTAAAAATGAAGCTTTTTTCTTCACTTGTCTTCGGATTTTATTGCTCAGCTTTGGTTAGGGGTTGTCCAAACTGTCTTATTTTAAAATTTAAAAAAATATTTAAATTTTAAAAAATATTTTAAATAACTTTATTTATTACCGAATGTTTTTAGAGTTAAAAAAAGAAGCTTTTTTTCTCCTCTTGTCTTCAAATTTTATTGCTCAGCCTTGACCAAAACTGTATCGGATTTCTTATTTAAAATTCAGTCAAATTTTGTATGTATGAGTACATTAAATGGGATAAGCACATGTTAGACACTCATACACAACACCGACATACGCATATACATTATGCGCACACATGCAAGGTCACACACAGAGAGTGTCCGTCCTGGGTATGACAATAAACTACATCCGGCAGCAAGGCCTCTGATCTGGAGGTTTTAAGAAGCGTGAAATAACCACTTAATTGCTGTTGTTTTCAGGTTCACTCTGACCGGGGGTGGTAGCGCCTGTTAAGGTCCCAGCTATAGGCAAATAGAGAACGCAAAAACTGTGGTTAAAACACTATAAAACTGTAGAAATACATTTTTATGATGAAGGTGCCAGCAATACATTTTCGTAGTAAAAAATTATCGACAATGGCTTTTTGTATAAAAAAAATAAAAAATTAAAAATATTATCAGCAATACATTTTTCTATAAAAAAATATATATATATATACTTCAAGCAATACGTTTTTGTATAAAAAATAATTTAAAAAATATACTACCAGCAAGATGTTTTTGTATAAAAAATAATAGAAAAATATTATCAGTAATACGTTTTTATATATATAAAAAATATATATACTACCAGCAATACGTTTTTGTATAAAAAAAAAAAAAAATTATCAGCAATAAATAATAATAAAAAAATAATACCAGCAATAGGTTTTTGTATTAAAAATAATAAAAAATATTATCAGCAATACGTTTTTGTATAAAGAAATAATAATAATAAAAAAATATGACCAGCAACACATTTTTGTAAATGCTGATGGAATAATCCATACTAACCTCTCACCACTCCGGTATAATCCACTTTACACCAAAAATCACCTATCAACTAATCAACACTCTAGTTTCAGCAAGCGCGACTTCTCATTGGCTCAGACCCTTAGAACTGTAACAAGTTCATGCGGAAATGTCTTTTTGCGCCCAGCACTCTGGAGCCTATTTTCTTGACCAAAACTCTATAAATAGAAGAATCTGAATCGACTCAAGCAGTCAGACTTTCACCCCTGGAGAGATGCCAAACTAATCCATGCAAATCAAAACCTTGACCAACTACACTTTTACCGCGCAAACTTCTCTGACTTAGCAAACAACAACCACGCTCTCTCAGGAACAATTTCTAGCAATTACTTACAATACTTAAAAAGTGATATTTACTCACTACTAAATAAGTATTCGTAAACAATCAATCAAACATCCAAATAACTAAAGGTACACAACTCCTACCGATTTTGGACAATAACTTAAACAGACTTACGCACACACACTATTGATTGAACTCGCACAGAGGACATTTTTGTACATAACCAAATACTTAGTTTAATTTTACGAACAAATCTTAATAACAGCTTCACATACGTTGAAACTTCACAATAATACTCTACACAATCTAATTCAACCATCCTCATTTATCCAAAAATATTCAACCCAATTGTATATAAATCAATGTTATTGTTACACTTTTAATTATGTTTGTCTTCACTCTGAATTTTCTTTCATGATTTGTTTTCAATATTCCTTTTATCTCTTAATTTGTTGTGGACGAATGTTTAAGAACACCGACATCATAAATCCTTCTGATAACTAAAAATACATTCACCAGACTGCAACAATGCTCCCAAGAAAATTAAATTTCAGCATGAAATGACCCATAAGGAGTCGATATACCATTAAACAAACAAAACAAAAACAAAACAATAGCAGACAGTGTGTGATCCCTTTGTAATATAGATTATTATTATTATTATTATTATTATTATTATGGTGATAGATATTGATAGATGAACAAGTTGGGTAACGCTCAAGGTCGTCTGGGATGAATAGGATTAAAAGAAGCAGAGCCTCGTTTTCGAGTCGGTTGACTGGGCAAAGTTGTAATTAGCACAAAAAACACACGAGACTGATGCCATGTTGTTGTTATTGATAAAGTGTCACTAGAACCCGTTTCAAAATGGTTGGCTGTCAAAATAACTAAGCATTAAATCAAAAATAGATTATTTTACTTAAGCAGACAATACCGAAGTATTTAAAAAGCTTAACTTAGCCCGTCACAAGACCAAATTGGGTAGACAATAGTAAGATTGTGCAGCGCCGATCGCCTAACTTGGGAAGGCCAAACTTTCTTGAAAATCAGTATTTTAATTCTGGCTTTTACCTGTATTTAAATCCTGACAGTATATAAAAAAGGAAGCTGAACGTAGTCTGCCACAAGGCTATAATAATGGAGCACTTAGTCAATATATCGCGCTGCAATATGAGGTTGCTCTAGAATACATTCTGCCATATTCAATACCTTGAAAACTGACTATTTTGATGCCACGTAACAATTGATGGGGACAATATTGCGCATGCGTGAACAAACATTCATGTGAGATCACACTCTTGGCAATGAGACTCTAATTGAATTTTTGTACTGGTTTGGTTTGGTTAACGGCATATCAACTCAATGGGTTATTTAATGCCGACAAGATTTTTATTGCTGGTAATATTTTTTTTCCCAAAAACGTATTGCTGGTAATATTTTTTTCCAAGAATGTATTGCTGGTAATAATTTTTCTTCAAAAATGTATTGCTTGTAATAATCTTTTTACAAAAAAGTGTTGCTGGTATTAAAACCTATTTTTACACTTTCATAATGTTTTGACCTCAGTTTAGGGGTTAATTTTTGCCCATAGCTGGGACCATAACAGGTGCTACCACCCGGGTCAGGGTGGACCTGAGAACATCAGCAATTAAGAGGTGGTTCCACGATCCTCAAAACCTCCTGATTAGAGGCCTTGCTGTCGGTCGTAGTTTATCGTCTTAGCCAGGACGCGGATGTAGTCTATACTCTTACCCAGGACGCGGATGTAGTTTATCGTTATACCCGGGACGGATTTTTGTACTGTATGGTCATCTCATCCTCATGCAGGGTTTTTAGATCATCCAAGTTTGTGAGCAACCGCGACCAACAATGCAGATTTAATTAACTGTGATTTTTCCAGAATTAAACCCACTTCTTATTTTACGTGCCGTATCTATGTGGACGATCATGGCTCTCCACGATTTCCTATCCTTTGTAGTTCTAATGTTTGTCTCCTTTTTTTTTGCATTCACCATGTCTTGTGAGTGTCGAATTCTCCGAGCCCTCTTTCCTGATTATGTGTCCTAGAACTTTCAACAGTTTCTTGCTTATATTTTGTTAATATTAACTTGCTGGATGCTCTTTCTCGCTCGACTAACATATCTCGGGATTTTTAAAATCATTTCATCCCCCCCCCCCAGCAAGGCGTTAATGCCACTAGAACGCAGGGGTTTACAGAAAGTGAAAGAAAGAGAATGAGAAGACTGATAAGGGAGAGGATTGAAGAAAGAACAAAAACGGAACGGATTTCAAGACAAAAGATGATGATTGACGTTGCATTTAAATTTTTGAGGATTGTAGTTATCCGGGAAGCAAGGAAACGGAAGGGAGTTCAACGGGTGAGAAATGCGAGAAAAGAAACTGTTAAAAATAAGCGGTGGTTTCATCTAGTTAGTTCAACAGTAAAACGGTGGGACCTAGTTGCCAATCGAGTACTGAGATTAAATTCATGTAGTCGCAAAAAAGACCATCAGAGCAGTTGCCATGAAAATATTTGTAGAAAAGACAGAGTTGATATATTATTTACAATGATTTGCATAGTCTGGCACATGGATAGATAAAAAAAGTAATTCATTGTGAAAGAGCGTGCGTAAATCTTATCTAAGTAAAAAAACATGTTTATGAAGCTTTTCTAAGAAAAAACGAATAAAAAAAGTAAATTTTTAAGGAACGACAGTGACATAATTAACTTCAACATTTTATTTACTTTTTTTATTATTTCATCTTACTTAATTTATTTTTGATTTCAATTTTTTTTTATTTCGACTATCGCCCGGTTCACACTCCTTTCTCATCTTTTGAAAAAGAGTAGAGATTTATCCCTTGTTTCCTGTTTAAGATTAGTTTTCCGGTTCCTTCTACTGGTCTTCGCATTCGCTTTTACTCCGGTAGTCCCTTGCATCTTAGTGCCATTATTGCCTTGCTTGGGGGGGGGGGAATTAATTTAAAAAAAAACATTTCGCATAATGTGATGCTCTTTGTTCGATATTGAGATTTGCTTTATAATGTTATGCTTTTCCTTGAACCTCTAGAGCCACTAAAGATCAAAGCTCATTTATAAATCCAGTCACGAAAACAAATTCATATTACGCGACCCACAACAGTATTGTGACCATAAATAAAGGAGTAGATAGATTCACATTCCTTCCCCGCCATTTGAACAGGAATAGAAGTTTATTCCTTGTTTACTGGTAAGGATTGGGTTTCTGGATCCTTCCTCTAGTCTTTTCATTCGCATTCCCTCCCAGTAACCCCTTGCGTCTTAGTGACATTATCGCCTTGCTTGGGGTGAATTAATTACAAAAACATTTTGCATAAAGCGATGACCTTTGTTCAACATCTAGTTTCGCTTCATAACGCGATGCCTTTCCTTGGACCTCTAGATCCACTTATAATCTCCTGAAGATCAAAGTTCATTTATAAATCTACACACGAAAACAAATTCCTATTACGCTACCTACAACAATATTATGACTATAAATAAAGGAGTAAATAGATTCACCATAATCTAAATCTTAATAACAAAACTTCGACTCAAAGGAAAATACACGAAAAACAATATGACTTAAGACGTCAGAAAGTGATCGTTGAAATTTCTAGGGTACATAATGAGGAAAGAAGGCTTGGAAACTTTGACACACACACAGGAGGTAATGAAAACAAGAGGGACAGAGGAAAACAGTGCATAACCTATCTAACGAGCTTGTACAAATTCTAACAAATCTGCCTTGAGGAAAGTCTAATGGATGCGTATCTACAAAAATTGGTTCCAAAATAAATATTTTCACCCCAAGTAAGACAATAAAACCACCACGACACAAGGGGCTAGTGAGTGGGATTATTTTAAACAGCGAAATTTACAAAAAATGTCATTATTAAGAATTTTGTCACAGTTAATTTAATTTTTTTCTTTATGCTATTATACTTCATAATAGAGAATATTTTGGTTATAAAATTAATTTTTCTTTTTAACTCGTGATGTATGTTATTGATACCGTCCTTGTAAGAAAACAAAAACATGAATGTAACTTTTTACACTGCTAATTTTCCTATTCTAATATACAGAAATTTGGCCATTTGAAACAAATTGAATAAGGTTAGATAATCGGGTTTTATGGTGGAAGAGGTAGGTTTAATTTTGTTATGGTTGGTGAATTTACCACAGACTATTTAGAAAATCAATTTGGAAAATTAAGACAAAGTTCTCGTTATATGCCGTACCTATGTACACTAATGGTTATGTCCTAATACTCATAAATACGTTGTAAATGGGGGTGATATTGTAGCGGACCGTGCGGGTGAGATGTGAAGAGATATCTCTGGGTTAAGATTTCCTGCTAGTCGGTCCAGCTACATAGGAATGTTGGACTTTAATGAAGTCCAAAGAAGATAAAGAAAACAAACAAGACCGATATACATGGGTAAACAAATATATATTGTGGGTAAACAAATATATTAATACACGAAGACATGAAAAGTTACATAGCGTTTGTATGGAGAAGTTATGTGTGTGTGTGTTGTGTTGAGTGTCCGTACGTACGTGTATTGTCCTTAGCGTGTTCCCAGAATATGGGAAACGCTGTATCTGTGAGATGTCACATATTGGCCTAAGTGAAAAAGAGAAAGTTTTACCTCGCCTCCGCGCGAGGTTGCGGCCCAAGGCCTCAGTCGAAAAAGAGAGATTTTACCTCATCTCCACGCGAGATGGCCGCCCGAGGCCTAAGTCGAAAAAGAGAAAGAGAGAAGGGTCAGCCAGTACTTATACTCGTGGGAGAGAGACCCCTGTTGAAGGATTAAGGAAATGAGGAGGAGCTAACTCCGACAATATGCTAAGTAGTCTACCACTAGCAGTGGTTTACCTACTTCACGCCGCTGGCGAGTATTGTATTTTGTTGATGTTATAAAGATTACCATTTCATTTCAAACCTCCGTTTTGGTAATTCCTCATTTAGTAACCTTTTCTAGGTTACAACAGTTCTGGAGTTGCATATTTTATAACAGTTCGAAATGTTATTGAAAAACTTCGTATTGAAAAAACTAAACTACTTCTTAAATTAAATGTTAATGTGAAAGAATACAACTTTGATCCATATCATAATTGCTCAAAATGTGGACATTTTCTGGAGGAAATGGGATGCCAAACATTTGATAATTTACCAGACCTTGAAACTAGGATCCCTAAAGATATTAAAATATCACTTTTGTATATAGCAGGCTATGTTACAATAAAAGATTGTCACACAGAAAAGGAAATATTTAATAATACTAGTTTTTATTTTCAAGAATATGGACAGTTTTTGAAAAAAAATAGATTGTGGTTAATTAAAAAATTCCACTGGATACCACAGTTCAGTGGGTATTTCTCTGTTTTATAATGTATTGTTAAATTGAAGACTTGCAGAAATTCTTTGACAAAAATCTTTATGTTAGTTTCTGATATACATCGTTTCAATATGAAAAAAGATCACGGGATTATATTGTCTTATATATTCTTCAAAATTTATTGTTTGTTTCATTCACCTAAGACAACTCAAGAACCGCCACTAAAAGTTTTGAAAATATCAAATTTTTATTAATAATATTAAGATGTTTATACAATTGTCTTTAAAACTGCGTAATCAATATTAAAAATTCATATTTTTGCAAGTAGTAAAAATATGTACATATTAATTCATTCAGAGAAATATTTATCAGATATTTTTTATTATTTTCAATTCCCCCGCTTTTTAGATATATTTAATTGGTTAATTCCTGTTAATTAATTTTGTGTTCTTGTTCATGTAAACTGATTTTAATGATTAAAACTATGTATACTGGTAATATCTATTATTTTATCATAACGAAATAAGTATTTTCTTCTTCCGTGAAACAAATTGTACATGTAACAGAAATGACAATAAATTTTGTAAAGCTTATCAAAATTATATATATTACATATTTGGAAATCCAAAATTACCTCATTCGAATAGCTATTTCGGTCAACATGACTTACTTATTGGCTTTGTCAACATAAAGGTGTGAAGAAATGAAATAGGAGCCTAAAATTTAAACATTTAAAGAATAAAAGAAGATGGGAGAAAGAGGAAAGAGAAAAAGGAAAAAAGAAAGAGAGAAAGAACAACAAAAAGGAAGCTGCAGATGAGAACTTAGACATAGATCATGGTAGGAGAAGTGGGAGTGTCTGGTTCAGGAACCAGACACTCCCACTTCTCCTACCTTGATATTAGGAGTTTGTTTAAATCTATGTCTATATTAACATCTGCAGCTTCCTTCTTTTTCTCTTTCCTCTTTCTCTCATCTTCTTTTGTTCTTTAAATGTTTAAATTTTAGGTTCCTATTTCATTTCTTCACACGTCTGTGTTGACGAAGCCAATAAATAAGTCATGTTGGCCGAAATAGCTATTCGAATGAGGTAATTTTGGATTTTCATTCTATGTAATTTATATGCTCTGTTATAATAAATACATTTTAATATTTCATATTATTAGGATTCACTTGGACTATATACCAATGGATTATTACCTGTTTATACATATATACATCTATCCGACCACAGTTCCATTCGAACTCATTTAAACATGCACACAAACTTACCAGATTCCATCCGAAACATACTCGTAGAAAATACAAACATAATAACCGCATCCACATGTAAGAAAAGATTAAAAATAATGGAAGCCTTAATAATAAAAAAGAAAAAAACAACACTCAATAATATTAGCTACGAACACGGCCACAATATGCTAACCGTGTTCGGAAAATAAAACATCCCTATAATTCTAGAAACATACACACAACCCAAACACCCAGTTAAAAAACAAAAATAAAATCATCTTTGATAATGGCTAAAAGTATATCCGAAAGCGCTCGAAATTACAGAACACTTGGACAGTTTCTATACACCCTGTCTTCAGAAAAGAAAACACTTGTTTGAACGCAGGAAAAAATAAATAAAAAGCTTAACCGCATTAGCTAGTATGTCGTTTTTAATAAAACACACACACACACACACACATATGTGTGTGCGCTCGCGTTTCGTTGAATATGATTGATAAGGAAAATTGAATTAATTTTTGAACAGAGTATAGATAAAATTACTGTAATTATGCATAATATCAATTGCCTCTGACTCCGCAGTTTCGTGGCGCTGTGTCCACTTTTCAAGGTTCTTGTTAAAGTGGACACAGTGCCACAAAACTGCGGAATCAAGGACAGTTGATATTACGGATAATTACAGTAAATAATTTTACATATACATATATATATATATATATATATATATATATATATATATATATATATATATATATATATATATATATATATATATATATAAGAAAGAACAGTAAGATATATAATCCGGTGTTCTTATTGATATTTTTTATTTTTATTCTTACAAAACAGTGCTCAATGTAAATTTAAAGAGCATAAACATTATAAAAGTTAATTTATAATATATATGTATATATATGTCGTGGACTCTCCCGTCGTTGATCGACGCGGGCTGTTGACTCGAGCCTAGCGAGGGCTCTTCAGGGTAATCCGTTTAGGTGAAACCTAGGTAGGTTGTTCCTGGCTCTTTAGGATTTATTCCATTTGTCCCTGCTCTACTTAGCGTATTAGGCTCTCTACTTCTTGGCTTTATTACTCGCTTGTTTTTTTTTTTAATTTGGACTAAAACCTTAAGGCACTGGATGATTTGTTTCGCCTTGTTCGGATGTTTCTATTATTTATTTTTTTTCCATTTTTTACCTCGGGTACCAATTTGTTTTGATAGACTTACAAGTTGTGGTATCCGAGGTTTTTTCCAGTCGTGTATTACTAGTAGTTTAATAATAATAATAATAATAATAATAATAATAATATATATATATATATATATTCTCACATCTTCTTGCTAATTCGACTACTATTTTGTTTCCACTCTTTTGCTATTGTTAGCTTGTAAGTTAAATGTATAAATATCTCCAAAACCCCACATCCACTGTTTTAGACGTATACGTTGTAACAAGTCAAATCCAGATGAATTCCCTTTTGTATTATGGCTAACGAACCATTACAGAAGTCCATCAAACGTTTTCCAGTCAAACAGGTAAACAAGTTTAACTGATCGATGAATCATGTAAACAAAGTTTACTGTGTTGATCGATATCAATCAGCCTGTCTGGAGTGACAAATGATCAATTATGACGGTGAGGAAAGAATTGAAAACGATCAATTCATTTCTTTCATTCGACACATGCCTTGAGAGGCGAACAAAAATGACAAAAGTGTTGAATTCGAAGCACAGGAGACAGGTTCCAGTAATGGAGTCCGGCATTCCTTTTTTAATATGACGAATATTTGATCAAAATGTCTTATTCACTTTTACTATTGGTTTGTACTTTTATCAATATATTCTCCAAGTACAAATCCTGAAGTCCGATCGAAACTTTGCTGAAAAATGAACCATCTAACCAAAGGACATTTCAGTTCAGAATCTGATACAATAGCGGCCATAAGAAACACAACCCGTTAAGACAAATATTTTTTTTAAAAATCAGCAAACGTTTTGTGTCGATTTATTTTAAATATTGACTTTTCTAAATTACGAATAATCTTTCTCAGGCAAGGAAGAAATTCCGTTATATATTATCCGAAGTTTGTTTCGGAAGTACAAGAAATGATGGTGCAAGGTTTCGATTTTCTTAAGCCATCATCAGGATAGGCAGATGCAATTGGTGAGTTTCGTATAACTAGTGAGTGTTGTGACGTAGGAAAAGAGTGTTATGACGTAAGCGTGGTGTGACAAGTTTTTTTTATATATATACATTAATATATTTTAGAATTGGACATAGTCCGACAATTTATTTAAAGACATTTATATTATGTTTAACGTTCTTTTTATAGATACAAGTATTTAAGCAAATGTTCTGTTTTATAATAAACAGTATTAAATAACATTTACCGGCCTGAATGTCCGAGAAATTTTCATAGAAAAGGAATCGAACCTGTATCCTATACGGAACCATCATTTCGCGTGATGTGCCTTAACCGTTCGGCCACAGAACAGCGTCTGGTTAGCAAGGTCGATTTTACTATCTTTAAACTTAAATCTTCCATGAATCTCTTCTATTCATATCTGCTCTAGCGTATCAAATGTAAACAAATGACGTCATATATATATATATATATATATATATATATATATATATATATGTATATTTTAAGGCACATCACGCGAAATGATGGTTCCGTATAGGATACAGGTTCGATTCCTGTCGGAGAGCGAAAATTTTCTATGAAAATTTCTCGGACATTCAGGCCGGTAAATGTTATTTAATACTGTTTATTATAAAACAGAGCATTTGCTTAAATACTTGTATGTATAAAAAGAACGTTAAACATATTATAAATGTCTTTAAATATACATTAATTTACAGGGTGATTGAAAAGTAACTCCCTATTTTATGTACGATGGACTCTCCCGTCTGACTATAATTTTTGCAAGACGGGAGAGTTCATTATATATAAAATAGGGAGTTACTTCACAGTCACTCTGTATGTTGTCGTCGTTGGCGGAACTCGTTGCCGAGTATTGTGGCGTTCATCAACATTTCCTTCTGTGTGGAATGGGTGCCATGATGGATCGAGAGAGACGTCTGCAGCCACCGTACGGTAGGCTAGGAGGATCCAGGAGATGAAGAGCTTTGACTTTTCTTTGTGATCTCTTCGTCTCTTCTATTTGTCTTCTGGTGTTTTCGAAGGAATGTTTTTTTTTCTTGGACTGCTCTTCTCCAATTGGTTCTTTCTGCAGCTTCCGTCTCCCAATTGACTGGATCGATTTATATCCCCAGCAAGGTGTTTTTGAGCTGACCCTTGAATCGATGACATGGGGCTCCACGTGGTCTCTTGCCAGATGCGAGCTCCGAGAAGAGGATTTGTTTCGGTAGGCAAATATCTGGCATTCGGGCAAGGGCTCCGACTCATCGAAGGTGGTGGCGAGTCATGATGGTCTCTAGGCTTCCCATCTTTATATATATATAAAGTGTGTGTGTGTGTGTGTGTTCACAACAAAAAACGTTCGCGGTTTCTCTCTTCTTTTTAATATATATATATATATATCTTTTTAATATATATATATAAATATATATATATATATATATATATATATTAAAAAGAAGAGAGAAACCGCAAACGTTTTAATATATATATATATATATATATATATATATATATATAATTAATAAAAGTAAAAAGTTTGTCACTTAACTGATTGATTCAGCATTCCGACTTCAGAGTTTCGTAGATGGAGCCTCGATAAGGAATCATTCCATTCACTCGTCAGTGGAAGTGGTGGGGAGGATCAGCGATTGACTGTTTATACTTCTCGATTTTTCTTTTATATATGCACTTTTTTCATTGTGTATATGTGCGTGCTCCCGTTTGCGTGTATGTGCGTACGTGTGAAATGTGGCTATTTGTCCTTCTCGTCGTTTTTATCTTTTCACTTTGTACTAACTCCTTATTGGCTTTTTACTTTTTCTTTCTTTTTCCTCTTTTCTTTCGATTGCAGCGATTTTGACTTCCAGTTTTTCAAACTTACACTGTCCTTAAATGTCCAGTTTAAATTACTCGAGAGTAACCCTGTCAAAAGATGGCACCTACAACGCAGAAATATGCACACGGGTCGCCACAGCCACAGCCACAGCAGCGATGACTATACTGGAAAGGATATGAAGAGCAACATCAGCTTCCAGACCAAGCGCTATAAATCGCTGGTCGTGTCTATCCTCCCTCTACGGGTGTGAGACTTGGTCGGGACAGGAATAAAGAATCCAGGTCTCCGAGAACAAATGCTTGAGAAAGCTCCTCCGCATTGTCTACTGGAAGCACAAAAACCAATGACTAATGTACGGAGCAAGGTCAAAAGTCTCGTGGGTCAACAGAAATCTCCCCCCCCGCTACTATTAAATATCGGGGGATAGCATGACTTGGTCACGTCACACTGCATAACAGCCTCTGCGAGACCGTCATACAAGGCACTGTTGAAGCGGGGACGGCAACGCAAGAGCTGGTCAGACAACACCAAAGAGTAGATGGACATTGCCAACAAATCATCCTGGGGGATGTTTGTTCTGCCTTTAGGTACCCCCGAGGCTTAGTTATGATGATGATGATGATGATGATGATGATGATGATGATGATATACATTTAAGGATGCAAGTTCTTAAGTTATAATTATTTTATTTCTTGATGGTTGTTTTTGTTGTATGATTATTTTTTACAGTAAGGTTCACCCTTTACAAGGCCCGAGCGACACTCGAAGTAGAGGGTTACGTTAGGAGGAAATTTCTGCTCCAGTGGAACTTACTTCTCGCCTATGGAATACGGAGGGAACTTGCGTAGTTTGCTACTATAGCATGGCGTGTTCTTGTCGTGAAGGTTTGACTTGGTGGAACCAGGTAATGTAGTTCGTCCGAGCACTTTCCGTGGAAGTAGCGGTAGGGCAGTGCGAGGATTGCCACACCCCACCTCTGCGTGAGAGGTTGAAGGGTGGAGAATAATTCGTCACTCACAAAGGCTCGAAGACGCTTTTGGACTGAAGGAGAGTGAGAGTGATGTCTGGGTAGCTTCTGGTCAAATATGAAAACAGTACTCGATTTTCGGCCTGATCTAGCTCTTGTAAAGGTAGAAGATAGCATGAGGAGCCAGGTACTTACTTGAGCAGCACAGGAAGCCGACCATTTTACCTGCAACCTTAGCAATGGAGTGTATGTATGAGTTCTACTTCAGGTCGGATGTGAGTTTGAGGCCCAACAGTTTTTTTCAATACATGGTGCTTCCCCGAGAGGATCTCCGTTCATCCTGATTGGTAGTAGTTAGGGGTCAGACCGGCGATGATGGAATTTAACTAACTTGGTCTTCGAGGCATTGAAAGTAACCAGTCAGTTTTTACCCCACGGTGTAGTTTGCGCAAGATCTGCTTCAAGGATCATAAGTCTATTTTCCCCATCTGATTTTGCTAGTACAGGGTGTTTCACTATTGTTGAAACAAAGTAGTGGCCTCTCAGATAGGGAGAACCCTAGGAGCGTGAGGGCCTTGATGAGGAGGAACAGTGGTTCCAGCAGGATGGTGCTCCTCCTCACATTGCTAATGTTACCATGGCATGGCTCCGTGAAAAGTTTGTGGGGCGTCACATCAGCCGCAAAGCTGAAGTGCAATGGGCACCTCACTCGACTTGACCGAAACCTCACCCAAAATTTCTTCCTCTGGGGGTTTCTCAAAAGACAACATCTATCAGGGTAACTTGAAGGCAGCCATCACTGAGAAGATTCAAGCGATCACCCAGGAGGAACGTGTACCTTTATCAACAAGTTTGCATTCAGCAGTGCATTCAACTGAACGGTGGACATCTGGAGCATGTACTCTAGGGCTCCTCTTGGCATTTTTGGTTCATGTTTGAGACTAAATGGTTGCAAATCCTAAAATGTTATTCTTTTTACCTTTCAATGAATCTATCATTTGTGGTCCTTGATTTGTGCCCGATCATTTTGTTTTAAAAATTATGAAACGCCCTGTATTTTGGTTTTGCTTGTAAAAGTTATAGATTTCCGAAATGTAAAGAAATGAGTTCCCCACTATGAACCATCTCCGCACAGATGAAGAAAAAAACATGAGTTTCTACAGAAGGATGATGAGAATACCATACACTGAATATGTGAGCCACGACGAAGTTTTAGAGAAAACGGAAACAAAAAGGACACTCATTCTTAACATCAGAAAGAGACAAGAGAAACTTCTAGGCCACATAATGAGGAAAGAGTGCTTGGAAAATTTGATACTCACAGGACAGATTGAAGGCAAGAGGGTCAAAGGAAAACAATACATAACCTACTTAACTCGTGTGAATGGATAACAGAACAGGAGTTAGTAGAGATAAAAAAAAAGGGTAAAATTTACTAAGATTAACAAAAAACCGGAAATTGTGGAGAGCCATGATCTGAAGGGGTACGGAGCATAAAAGAACATTTCCAGTGCCTCTAGTTGATCATGTGATATGTATTAACGTTGTGTATTGAAATACAGAGGTACTTCCGGATTAGAAACGAGTGGAAGTTGCTGGCGAATTTTTTAAAGAAAAAAAAACTGTAAATCCCTGAAAGACTATAAAGGGAGTGTCAATAAAACGATTTTTTCCCTTGACACCGCTATTATTTTAACTACCTTTACTCCTCGGCAAAGGTTATTGTTTTAAAAAGCGGTTATTAGAATTTTAATAAAACTTAAACATATGAAAGTGAATTTATGGATTTTCTTTGTTCTCGGGAATTTACAACAAAAATAATAAACACTATTTATTAGATTATTATATTGGAATGGTTGGCAAAACATCAACTAATTGCCAATTGATTCGAACTTTATAAAATGGCAAATAATAATAAGGATTTCCATATAGTTCGTTCACATATTTTAATTATTTAAATTTCTGAGTAAAAATATTATTTTCCTATTTATGTCATTATAAATTAGTAAATGATATATCACTACCTACCTATCTATCTGTCTATCTATCTGTCTATCTATCTGTCTATATATATATATATATATATATATATATATATATATATATATTACATTAGTTTTAGTTGTATTTTAATTTGTTTTTAGAATGCTGTAAATATAAAATTCTTCTTCTAAATAAACAATCTAATAAATAAATAGTGTTTAATATTTTTGTTGTAAATTCTCAAGGACAAAAAAATCTATCAATTTCATCATATGTTTAGGTTGTATTACAATTATAATCATCGCTTTTTATAACAATAAACATTGCCGAGGTGTGGATGTACTTCAAATAATAATTTTCTTCGTTTTTCTTTTTTTTTGCTGTTGTTGTTTTTCTTTTTTTTTGCTGTTGTTGTTTTTCTTTTTTTTTGCTGTTGTTGTTTTTTTGTTTTTTTTGCTGTTGTTGTTTTTTGTTTTTTTTTTGGTGGTGGGGACACGAAAGTTCAAGTTTGCCAAATATTCTTTGGAAGATAGAATTATGAAGTTAGCTGAAAAATGGCAGAAGTTAGTCGAACAAAAAAAAAAAACGCTAAACTTGTTAATCAGTTTGGTTTGTTTTACGGCATATCAACCACAATGGGTTACTTAGTGCCGACAAGATTTTTATTGCTGGTAATATTTTTTCAAAAAATTTATTGCTGCTAACATTTTTTTTCCGAAGAATGTATTGCTAGTAATTTTATCCAAGAATGTATTGCTGGTAATAAATTTACTTCAAAAATATATTCTTTGTAATTTTTTTTACAAAAAAGGATTGTTGGTATTAAAACCTATTTTTACACTTTCATAATGTTTTGACGCCAGTTTAGGGGTTAACTATTTGCCCATAGCTGGGACCCCAACAGGTGTTACCACCCCGAGTCAGGGTGGACCTGGGAACACCAGCAATTAAGAGGTGGTTGCACGCTCCTCAAAACCTCCTGGTCAGAGGCCTTGCTTTCGGATGTAGTTTATGGTCTTACCCAGGACGCGGATGTAGTTTATCGTCATACCCAGGACGGCTTGTTAATCAGTAATGTTGGAATTGAAAATATATTTCGTTGTCTTTTTTATTGTAAAATTTCTTCTTGGCAACTTGATGGAATACTTTGAAAATTTTAGCACTTTGTTTTTAGTGTGCCGCAAATTTGAAAGGGTTAAAAATCGTTGTCCAATTAATCTGATCTACCCAAATATAGTTTATTTATTAATAATACATTTCTTGTCATTGTGTTGTTCCTTGTTGCTATGATATTGTGTTACGTGTTAACTTCATTCGATCAACAACACATCCGTCGGTTTCAGGTTCCTGGAACAAATTTGTTTCTTTCTTTATTAGCATGATGCCCGTAAGGGTTTCTCTCTACATATTTTAATATCAGAACCTTCAATAAAAAAACATATGTATTGATTCCATTTCAATTAAGCATACACTTTATGCTTCTAAAATATTCATAGAATATTGATTCTAAATCAACTTAAAACTTAGAAACAAGATCGGGTTTCGAGCGTTGAACACACAGAGGGAAATGAATTCAAAACCTGCTTGCTTTAGAATACTAAGTTTGGCTACGTCTGGCACAAGTATGGAGTTCTGCACGATGACAGAATACACTACAGTAGCAATCCTTTGCGAAAATCGTCCGTGTTACAATAAAAAGTTTAGGTTTGTCTGGCACAAGGCTAAAAGTATGGAGTTCTCCGTGATAACAGAACTCTCTACAGTAGTAATGACTTACAAAATTATTTTGCTTAACAATCCTATTCTCATCTTTGTCTGGCATAAGGCCACACGTATAGAGTTCTCTGTGATAACAGAACTCACCACAGTAGCAATGGCTTACGAAATTCTTTTGCTTAACAATGTTATTCTTATTACTGTTTACATTATTCAGACTATTGTCCCCATCTTTGTTGCCATATTTATCACAACGTTTCAGCCGTTGTACGCCCCGGCCTTCTTCAGGTGGTTGGAATGTCGAACTGAACCCTTTATTTTGCTCACTGCGGTAGACTGTTCTAGTTCCACGTGTCATGTCTAATGGATGTCAGCTAGCAGTTATCTCCTGTTAATTCATATTGCAATTTTTGTTATTATCGCTTTTCTGTGGCTGACCACATATGGAGAGAAAAGGGAGATCACTGCTCTCTGTGGTTGAGATCATAGAGAAAGAACATCATTGGAAAATTTGTAAACTTAAGGAATCAGCACATATGCTAAGCCACAAAAATCTCCTGAGCCGACCAAGCATAGAAATGAATACAATATGGAAACCAGTAATAAGGAGTGCCAAAGTAAAGCGATAATAACAACAAAAATTGCAATATGAGCTCTGGTAAAAACATGTAATGATAACAGCAAAAATTGCCATATGAGCACTGGTAAAAATGGTTGTTGAAGACATTAGGTTTATAATACCCAGAAATTTCTCAAGGACACATGGCACAGTGGATAAAGGCGTTAGTTAGATTCAGTGATATTGAGTTCAATACCTGGTTAAGGCGGTGAAGAACTTGGAGATAACTGATAACTGATATCCATTAGACATAGCATGTGGAACTAGAACAGTCTACCACAGTGAGCAAAATAAAGGGTTCAGTTCGACATTCCAACCACCCGAAGAAGGCCGGAGCGTACAACGGCCGAAAATATATAATCAGAAATATAGACAGTTATTCTTACCTTTGGCACAAGTCCACAAGCATAGAGTTCTCCGTGATCACAGAACTCACTATAGTAGTATAGTTGTCGCCTAGACTAGCTTGTAAACCTCTATTCGGAAGTGAAGAGCTCCTTTTATAATTTCTTAATCGTAGTTTAGTATGGCACAAGGTTGGAGTCCCCAAAGGTTAAAATAATGGTCTACAAAATTATCCTGCTGACCAGTGACGCCGCTAGGAAATACACAACGACCTCACCCACGAGGCAGGGCATACAAAATGCGATCTGAACCCGAACTGCCTTATGTATAAACGCATTACCTTATATATATATATATATATATATATATATATATATATATATATATATATATATATATATATATATGAATGATGTAAAAGGCTCAAACACTGATATTCCATGGTTATAATTTATTACATTGGAATCGTAATCACGCTCTAATTCCTCAGACCTACAAATTGAAAAAAGGCTTATATATATATATATATATATATATATATATATATATATATATATATATATATATATATATATATATATGAATGATGTAAAAGGCTCAAACACTGATATTCCATGGTTATAATTTATTACATTGGAATCGTAATCACGCTCTAATTCATCAGACCTACAAATTGAAAAAGGCTTTATATATATATATATATATATATATATATATATATATATATATATATATATATATATAAAAGTGAACATAGAAGTCAACACTTAGAGGCAACAGTCTGTTTCATGCTAGATGCAATCGTCAGGCCACGAGTGCTGTTATTTTTCTCGGCTATTTATATATACGGGTCAGTGGTGCATTGTGGGTAGTCTATTTTGGTAGATATTTTACCGGAAGTCGTTTATTTGTTTATTTGTGTCAAATTATTTTGCTTGTTTTTATTTAATTTATTTTTGTTTTTTATCTTTTATATTTATTTTATTTTTATTTTGATCGGTGTTTTTATTAACGTAGTAAAAATTTGTTTATATAGCTTATTGTGGGTAGTCTATTATGGCGGCTATTTTACCGGAAGTCGTTTATTTATTTATTTATTTGGGTCAAATTATTTTGCTTGTTTTTATTTATTTTTATTTTTATTTTTTATCTTATATATTTATTTATTTATTATTTTTATTTTGATCGGTGTTTTTATTAACGTAATAAAAATTTGTTTATATAGCGTATTTAATAGTTTTGTTTTTGTTTGGGAAGATAAAGCTATTTGTTGAACTTTGGGGTTGATTGTTGTGCTTTGTTCTGACTATTATTTTGGCGGAAACAGTTTTTAATTTATTTATTTGGATTGATTATCTTTATTTGTTTTTTTCTAAACGGCTAGTTTATCGGTATCGGTTTTTAGTTTATTTATATGTTTGGATGTATTTAGATCAATTTATTATACTTGTTATTTATTTATTACACTGTATATTTTCTCTTTTTGGTTTTCGATTTTTAAGTAACGCAGTATATTATTTTTTATTCATTTTTTTATCGTTATATAACAGTTATAGCTATTTTTCGCCCGATTTTTGTTTTGATTATATATATATATATATATATATATATATATATATATATATATATATATATATATATTTTAGAATTGGACATAGTATTATGTATATTATGTTTAACGTTCTTTTTATAGATACAAGTATTTAAGCAAATGCTCTGTTTTATAATAAACAGTATTAAATAACATTTACCGGCCTGAATGTCCGAGAAATTTTCAAATGACGTCATATATTTTAAAATTGTCGGACTATGTCCAATTCTAAAATATATGACGTCATTTGTTTACATTTGATACGCTAGAGCAGATATGAATAGAAGAGATTCATAGAAGATTTAAGTTTAAAGATAGTAAAATCGACCTTGCTAACCAGACGCTGCTCTGTGGCCGAAAGGTTAAGGCACATCACGCGAAATGATGGTTCCGTATAGGTTCGATTCCTGTCGGAGAGCGAAAATTTTGTATGAAAATTTCTCGGACATTCAGGCCGGTAAATGTTATTTAATACTGTTTATTATAAAACAGAGCATTTGCTTAAATACTTGTATCTATAAAAAGAACGTTAAACATAATATATATAAGTGTCTTTAAATATATATATATATATATATATATATATATATATATATATATATATATATAAACAGGTCATAACATCAAAAATAAATTTGAGATTTTAAATTTGCGAGCAACAGACGCTAGACAAAAATAGAATTCTCAACCAATTGCTGTTGGTTTGAGTAAACTGTTGGTTTGTATCTCCTGAAAATAGATAAATATGATACTTTGCCAAAAATCATGATCGCTTTAAACTTAAACAATGCTCGCTTGTCTACACAAATCTACCCGCAAGCAACTCCCCAGAAAGATACGCAAAGCGGCAGATCAAGACGCGACATCGGCTGAAACGAGATGCCAGCTTCTCTGACTCAACGAACTTATATTTCTTTTTCTACTGTAATGACATTTACTGAAATATATGGACCATTTCTTTATCAGACGTGTTTATTCCTTTCCTATACACAAGCATTTCAAATTAGACTGTTTACTATTAAAAAAAGGCAGGGCACCTCAATGCGGTGTAATGGTTAGCAAGCTTGTCTCGCTAGAACAATTACCACTGAGTAGTGAGTTCGATTCTCACTGGGTGCCCTCTACTTTCGGCCTTGTGCCGCATCTAAGCTACGCTTGGAAAATCGCTACTATTAAAAAGATGTATGTACAAAAATAAACTTAATTTTTTTTTTCTCCTTTTCATAAATTCAACTTAAGCAAGGCGATAATGCCCCTAAGACGCAATGGGCTACTGGGAATGAAAGAGAATGGAAAGACTTTTAAAGAAACTTCCACTGGGAATTGTTTTGAACAAACCACATTTTTTTTAGCAAGTGGTAAGTCAATTTTTTTTATGATTAGTCAAGTAGTAGATTTCTGAATACCTTGAAGTTGTTTCTGGTTTTAGTCATAACATTTGTGTGAATTACAAGCACGTGACCGTAAAGACAAGCTGTAATAATTATGATAGAAATGGGGGCAACAAAGTTGATAGTAACTTTCTTGTTCAATGCTTTTTGTTTTTAATCAATTCACCCACCCCCAAGCAAGACTGTTTACTATAAAAAGATACATATACAAAAATAAACTTAATCTTTTTTAAAAATCAATTCACCCAAAGCAAGGCAATAATGCCCCTAAGACGCAATGGGCTACTTGGAGTGAAAGAGGATGAAAAATCTTTGGAAAGAACCGGAAACCCAATCTTAAACCGGAAACATGATAAACCTCTACTCCTGTGAAACGGGCAATAGGTGATTAATCACACCATTGCATACAAAAAAAAAACACTTACAAGGGTCGTTCAAAGAATCCTAAGCCTCACCCAGAAAAAAAGAGCTACAGCTAAATATGTTTGGAAAGACACTACCAATTCTTATAAAACTAGAAAAACTAATTCAGATTTCTGTCTTAATTTCTGTTCAGGTGAGGCCCATACAAAGGTGAGCAATGTGCGACATATCTAAAAATGGACAAAAATAGAGCCCCGATCAGTTATAAAAAATCTGGAAAAGAAAGGTATATAACCCCCCCAAGAAATCCATGAGGACATGGTACAGACACTTGCTGCAGGCGCCCCTTCCTATGCAACTGTGAAGAATGAACGCGTTGATACCATTCATCGTATGATTTTAAATGACAGACGTCTTACTGTCCAGTAAATACCTAAGTCTATAGGCGTTACTTCTGCTTTGGTCCATACTGTTTAAACTGAAATCTTGTGGCTGAGCCAGCTGTCTGTAAGATGGGGCCCAAGAATGCTGACACCAGAAAAGAGTTGGCATGTCAAAGACTCTTCTGACTCGCTTCCAGACTGACCCTGAAATTTTCTACCGCAGATTAGTAACTCAAGATAAAGTCTGGGTTCACCACTTCGAACCCGAGTCAAAGATTCAAAGCAAACAGTGGCAACACACTCTGGTTCTCCACCCACGAATAAGTTCAAGCAGGCAGCGTCTGTTGGCAAGGTGATGGCTTCTGTTGTATTTTTTTTCTGAAGGTGTAATCATGATAGACTACCTGGAAAAGTTAAAAACAGTTAATGGATAGCACTATGCATCAAAATTAAGACAATTGAAGGAAGCAATCAAGTCAAAATGCAGAGGGAAGCTGAGGGCAGGTGTGCTCTTGCTCCAGGCTAACGCGCCCGTTCACCCTGCTCAGGTTGCAGTAGCTGAAGCATCTGTGGAATCTTCAACATTTGCCTGTCACACTCTACGGGAAGATGCACTCTTCCCCAAATTAACCTTTAACCAATCATCACTTCACTTTTCCAAACTCAAAAGGACACAGAAATGTAGCAAGTTGAGACAAATCCTTTTTTCCCGCGCAGCTGTCTGGAGCCTATTTGAAAACCCGAAAATCTAAAAAAAAAAAAAAAAAAAGAAAAAAGAATCGCCCGACTTAATTCAAGTCAGTCAGGAATTGAGTTGCGACTACCACTACCAGCCTCTCAGCAACTCAACACAACTCACACAACTATTGCCCCGTGAAGAAACTTAACTTACAATTTACTAAAAAAAAGTGACATTATCACTACGAAATAGTAATTGTACATTTAATCAACTTTAGCATATCAGTCAAAGGCACACAACACTTCATAACTTAAATCAACACTTACAATTGTCACACACATACAAACTATTATTTGAACTCACACAATTGACATTTTACCTTGCAGAAATCAAACTGTTTTAATTTCACAAACTTAAACCATCAACATTCATTAACCAAATCTCTGCATGGACACTCTTTGCAATCTTATCTTACTTGCCACATTTAACAAGCAATCTATCATCATTTTGTGTATGTCAAATATATATATATATATATATATAAATTCGTGTTATTGTTGAAATCTATAACTACATTGTTTTTTCCTTGATTTTTTCAAGTTGAATTGTCTTCATATGTTTGTTTAATTTATTTGTTGTGGATAAACGCATAATGTACACGCACATTTTAGGCCTTCGCACAAATTGACCTTCTGACACATCTTACTAAGCATAAAGTCCGCAACACGGCCATCAGTAGCTTTGAATTGCTACCCCATCCTCTTTACTTACCAGACTTTTGCACCATCTGACTTCTTCCTGCTTCCTAAATTTAAATCCCGCCTGCGTGGTCGCCATTTTGGAAACAATGACGAAATCATATGTGCTGTGGATGAGTTCTTGAAGGATTGAAACGCCACCTTCTTCCGTGATGGGATTGCAATGCTTAAGTATCGTCCGACCAAATGCATTGATGTCAAGGGTGACTATATTGAAAAGCAGCGAAAAACTGTCTTCTTTCTCCAACTCCTTCTGGGTGAGGCTTAGAACTTTTTGAACGACCCCCGTAGTTGTAAAAATATTTTTTTAAAAATGGTAGGCTTACATTTTATAGTAATTAGTGTAACTTTATTTAAAATATTAATAATTGTAATCATTGCTAATTAATTAGCAACACCGCCGTCGTTCCACTTAAAACTTTTAGTGTCCATTGTTCCACTGGAAACATATTTTAAGACATTAATGTTTACTAGCCAAATCTCTGTCTTGCGAACATTTCTGCTAATAATAATTTTAAAATAATTCAGTAGACGGTGTTATTTTATTTATGGTAACTGAATTTTTAACTTTTGCTTTACCTGGTTTCCGTCGTTACATACTGTGCGTCTAAAAAATGGTTCTTTTATCGTGGTTGCTATTGCTCTCGGCCTTTTAGGTGGGATCAAAATGTAGTATCTGCCCACGGTCGGATAAACTACATCTCATCTCTCAGTTGTGTCTCTGTCCGCAGACAGGTCGAAACTGAATATATTACTGAGATGTGTCCAATCTCGGGAAACAGTTGCCCTCTCTCATTGAACTAAAGATGGGGGATAGCGCGGGGGCTGGGCTATTTTGGGACCTGTCCTGGTTGCACGCGCGGACTCCCCACATTAAACTGGCCGTGTGTCATATCCAGCCAACGTAGGGTAGCACAAAATAAATAGCAAATAAACTTACAGAGTTCAAGCGGAAACGTTAAAAATATAAAGTTGAAGTAGACATTTGAAGGAATCGGAAACTCAATTTTCTAATGAGGAAAGAAAGGATAAACCTCTACTCCTGTTCAAAAGACTGGGGAGGAGTGTGAACTGGACGATAGGTAAACCTACTTACTCCTATTAAAGAAAAAAATGTAAATAAATAGTAAATAAAAGTTCAGAGTTTAGACGGAGACGTTAGAAGTATAGAGTTGAATTAGACTTTAGAAGGAACCGGAAACCCAATCCAATATGGCAGTGAATGCTAGACAATTTCCTCACAGATGAAGAAGGGATTTGTAGCAACAGAGACGTTGTTCTACAGAAGGATGCTGAGAATGCCATGGACTGAAGTAACGAGATTGTTTTAAGGAAAATATAAACAAAAAGGACACATACTTAGAATCAGAAAGAGACTTTGGAATTTTTATCGTCAATAATGAGTTGAGGGCTTGGAAATTTAACACTCACAGGCAGGGCAGACACAGGAAAGCAGCGGACAAAGCTACAAAGTACAAGAAATTCTGAAGACCCATAATCTCCCACGTCCTGAAGAGACAGAGCACATAGAACAACATCTGCAACCATGTCTGGGCACTAATTTTAATCGTCTGAGAGAGCTCTGTTACCCTTCCATCAGCATGGCCGATGCTAACCCCCAGGAGAGTGACTCATTCGCCTTCTTCGAGATAATGCATTTCACTGACATGAATGGGAAAGATTATATTCGATTAATTGCTAGGTCTGCTGCCGGGAATGTTGGTTCACTCTGTCGTATTAGACATGCACTGAATATTACTATCGCATCTGGTCTGGTGTTTCTGCTATATATTTAGAGATTCTAGATAAATCCAAAGAAGAATCCACAATGATATTGGTCGTGACCTGGCATCCCGGCTCCAGTCACGTTTCAATCGCCGTCACATAGCTTCCCTGTACCGTTTCTGAAAATATTTTCATGGCAATTGCTCTGATGAACTTTCCACTGTGGTAGCTAGACTGTATGAATTTAACCGCAGAACTAGATTGGCCTCGCCGTTTTATAGTTGGAATGGCTAGATGCAACCGTAAGTTCTATGCTAACAGTTTCTTCTCTCGGAACTCTTTTCCGGCTTCGTGCTTTCGCGTCAACTTTGATCTTCAAAATATTTTAATGCAATATCAATCGTTATCTTCTGTCTTCTTAATTCTTGTTCTCTTATTGTTCTCTCTCCTTAATAATGTTTTTTTTTTCTTGTATTCTCTCACATTCAGTAACCAGATGCGTCTTAGTTCATATATTGTCTTGTTTTGCGTGATATGATAAAAAATTAAATTGTTAATTTAGGCCATTCTTCAAATTGTATATGAAGTAATTATCTATCTATCTATTTAACGACATTTTTATGTTTAACATTCTTTTTATAGATACAAGTATTTAAGTAAATGCTCTGTTTATAATAAACAGTATTAAATAACATTTACCGGTCTGAATGTCCGAGAAATATTCATAAAAAATATTCGTCCTCAGATAGGATTCGAACCTGTATCCTATACGGATCCGTCATATAGCCTGACGTGCCTTTTTAACCGATTCGGCCACTGAGGATCGTTCGGGTGGCAAGTTCGAATTTACTGCTTATAAACTTCAATTTTCCATGAATCTCTCACGTACATTCATAACTGCTCATGGCGTATCAAATGTAAACAAACGATGTCACACATTATGAAATGGACAAAGTCCGACAATTATTTAAAGACATTTTTATGCTTAACATTCTTTTTATAGATACAAGTATTTAAGTAAATGCTCTGTTTATAATAAACAGTATTAAATAACATTTACCGGCCTGAATGTCCGAGAAATGGAAGTGGAAAGTTTATATTGAATCAATTGTAAAGTCTACTGCTAGGAAAGTTGCTTCACTGTGTCGCGCTAGACCATCTTTCTCGCCAGAATCTCTCTTGCACATTCATAAGTCTACGATTCGTTCGTGCATTGAACATTTCTGACACATCTGGTTTGCCACATCTGCTACGTATTTAGAGATTCTTGATAAAATACAAAGAAGAATCTGCACTATTATTGGTCCTGATCTAACATATCGACTTCACTGACTTCCCTGTAAATATTTTCATGGTAATTCTTCTAGCGAGGTTTCCTATTTGACACATTAATTACTAAGACTTGTGTTACTAACCCATTATTATCTCAAAAAATACTTACAAACTAAAAATATTTTCTGGTTTATCTATCTTTCTCCGCCTTATTACACACACACACACACACACACATATATATATATATATATATATATATATATATATATATATATATATATATATATATATATATATATATAATATCAAATTATATCTAATCTGTTCATATCTAATCGATCTATGTCGGCTTTATCATATCTATTTATCTATCAATTTTTCTATCTATCTATCTATCTATCTATCTAGCCCAGTCTGTTCATAATGTATGTCAACCTTATCATATCTATCCTGTTCATATCTATCTATCTATCTATCTATCTATCTATCTATCTATCTATCTATCTATCTATCTATCTATCTATCTAGCCCAGTCTGTTCATAATGTATGTCAACCTTATCATATCTATCCTGTTCATATCTATCTATCTATCTATCTATCTATCTATCTATCTATCTATCTATCTAGCCCAGTCTGTTCATAATGTATGTCAACCTTATCATATCTATCCTGTTCATATCTATCTATCTATCTATCTATCTATCTATCTATCTATCTATCTATCTATCTAGCCCAGTCTGTTCATAATGTATGTCAACCTTATCATATCTATCCTGTTCATATCTATCTATCTATCTATCTATCTATCTATCTATCTATCTATCTATCTATCTAGCCCAGTCTGTTCATAATGTATGTCAACCTTATCATATCTATCCTGTTCATATCTATCTATCTATCTATCTATCTATCTAGCCCAGTCTGTTCATAATGTATGTCAACCTTATCATATCTATCCTGTTCATATCTATCTATCTATCTATCTATCTATCTATCTATCTAGCCCAGTCTGTTCATAATGTATGTCAACCTTATCATATCTATCCTGTTCATATCTATCTATCTATCTATCTATCTATCTATCTATCTATCTATCTATCTATCTATCTATCTATCTATCTAGCCCAGTCTGTTCATAATGTATGTCAACCTTATCATATCTATCCTGTTCATATCTATCTATCTATCTATCTATCTATCTATCTATCTATCTAGCCCAGTCTGTTCATAATGTATGTCAACCTTATCATATCTATCCTGTTCATATCTATCTATCTATCTATCTATCTATCTATCTATCTATCTATCTATCTATCTATCTATCTATCTATCTATCTAGCCCAGTCTGTTCATAATGTATGTCAACCTTATCATATCTATCCTGTTCATATCTATCTATCTATCTATCTATCTATCTATCTATCTATCTATCTATCTATCTATCTAGCCCAGTCTGTTCATAATGTATGTCAACCTTATCATATCTATCCTGTTCATATCTATCTATCTATCTATCTATCTATCTATCTATCTATCTATCTATCTATCTATCTATCTATCTAGCCCAGTCTGTTCATAATGTATGTCAACCTTATCATATCTATCCTGTTCATATCTATCTATCTATCTATCTATCTATCTATCTATCTATCTATCTAGCCCAGTCTGTTCATAATGTATGTCAACCTTATCATATCTATCCTGTTCATATCTATCTATCTATCTATCTATCTATCTATCTATCTATCTATCTATCTATCTATCTAGCCCAGTCTGTTCATAATGTATGTCAACCTTATCATATCTATCCTGTTCATATCTATCTATCTATCTATCTATCTATCTATCTATCTATCTAGCCCAGTCTGTTCATAATGTATGTCAACCTTATCATATCTATCTATCTATCTATCTATCTGTCTATCCATCTATCTATCTAAGTTTATTCATAATCTATCTATTTATCTATCTATCTATCTATCTCAGTCTGTTCATAATTTATCTTTGTCGCCCTTATTATATCATATAATATCTATCTATCTATCTATCTATCTATTTAACTTTCTTTCTATCCATGTCGGACTTATCATAGCCTATGTATCTATTTATCCATCTATTTATCTATGTCGCCCTCTTTATCTATCTATCCATCTATGTAACTCTGTTCATAATCTATATATATCTTCATCGGCCATATCTATCTATTTTCTGTCTTATTCCGATGTGTTTATTTCCTAAAATAGTTTCTTTATCTGCTCGAAATTTAACAGAGGAATTATTGTTACATTAAAAACTGTAAGCCGTAAGCGACTAAAACATTGAGATACTTTTCCATTCCCCCAAAGTTTGGATAAAAGAAACCCATTTCTTTGATTAAACGTAAATTATTCTTCATCAGAACCTATTCGGCGAAGAAGGTTCTTTACACATAGCTGAGGATCAATTTATATTTTGTACGAGATCTGATAAAAAAAAGTATCGGGCTGTTGCTATGGTAACGGAGCTAAAGAACGCAGAGTAAATATCGAAAGTTTCATCCCAATCCATCCATTATTAAATTTTTGGTAGATTTTTCGAATTAAAGTTTGTATTTGGCAAGCAACATTGAAAATGATTTTCTTCTTTGTAATTTAATTTAATTGTAATTTAATTTAATTTAATTTTTTGTAATTTGTAATTTTTGCTCCAGATACAAATTTCGAAAGCAAATAACTCCATTTCCAATGTAAGAAATTTTTAATTTAAGATTATTGACATACATTTTTTTATAAAATTTGCTTAAACTTTTCTATGCCATTGAATAGATTTAAATGTAACCAATCTGACAAGACCTTGATCAACGCTACTTGTATATTAATTGTAAGTTCAATCCCTCAGCCGGGTGGTACAGACTTAAATTCAGAGGAGTCAATGCCAGAAATAATTGAGCCCCCCCACCAAAAAGAACAAAGCAAGATAACTCAAGTCATGGACAATCTAACACTGTTGATTAAATGCGTTCAGATAGAAAATCCTTAAAGGTTACCCGGATTATGGTTTCTGATTTGTTTTGTTTTACGGCAAATCAACACCTCAATGGGTCATTTAATGCCGACAACTTTTTTTTTTCCTGGTAATATTTTGTTTTATCAAAAATCTATTTCTGGTAATATTTTTTTCCTAAAAAATGTATAGCTGATAATATTATTTTAAAAAACGTATTGCTGGTAATATTTTTTTAAAAAAAGAAAAAAAGAAAAGAAATCGTATTGCTGCTAATATTTTTTTTTTTACTTCAAAAATTTATTTCTGGTAATACTTTTTACAAAGTTTTTCCGGTATTAAAACCTATTTTTACACTTTCATAATGCTTTTTACCTCTGTTTCGGGGTTAACTATTTGCTCATAGCTGGAACCCTAACAGCTGGGAACACCAGCAATTAAGAGGTGGTTTCACGCTTCTCAAAGCCTCCTGATCAGAGGCCTTGCTGTTGGACGTAGTTTATCGTCTTACCCTGGACGCGGATGCAGTTTATCGTCATGCCCAGGACGGTAAGGTCACCTGGAACAACATGCACCTGAAGAAAACCTGAGGACACATCGATCGAAACGTCGTGATGATAACTACAAAGATGAAGACATACGCCCGAATGTAAATAAAGATAACTTCTCATCTTAGAAAATCAGAAAAACGTTTCCTTATTTCATTTGATAACAATAGTCGCACCGTAGAACAATGATTCACTATTAATTTCACAGCCCGCGACAATGGTCTTGTACTGCCGAGAGTTTAATATCCACGGGGCGCTTGCCGCTTGTGCCAGACAAATTCAAAGTTACCGTAGAGCAATTGCTAGACAGCGAGTCTTGCAGATCCTTTATACGTGATGTGGTACAGTATGGATTTGATGTCGTAATTTAGATATGACTTTCGAATAAAACCTTTTAGCCACGCATCACAGGAGAAAAGCAATTCTAGGGTGTTCTTAAATACAGATTTGAAACTGTTATATAGGAATAAAGTGTCGCTGCCGTCACTGGAGTTTGAACACATATCACCAGTGAGCAAACACAGGTGATTCCATTTCTAATGAGTAGACCACGTGATAGCAAAGGAAATGTGTATATGGGAATTAGCGTGGCTTCTAAGTGATCACCATTTCTATTCTATCTTCTATTACTATCAGTCAGTCAGTCAGTCAGCCACGTGCCATGCGTGATACACGCCTAGGCGATTATGTATCTTTCGATACTTGACTGACGAGGCAGATTTTTTTCCCGCAGTAAGTTGCCATTTCTTTCCAGTTGCCACCCAAGGCTATAGAACCCGGTCTGTCCTGTTATTTACCCGTAGCTGGGGAGAGAAGAAGAGGATTCATACATTTTCCAAGGATATTAGCACGTAAGTGAATGTAATGGATTCGACTGGGATTCGAACTCGGCTCTTCGGTTTCTATTTGTATTACTATACGGATCGCTATCCTCTATAACATTCCACTATACAATTTCTCTATACCGATCACTACACCGATCACTATTCGGTGGTTACTTTCCGAGCGAGTATTATCGAGCGAGTACTATTAGTGCGAGTGTTATTCGAAGGCGTCTGACACCAGTATTGTTCAACGGCGTTACTATAGTTGTATCTGCAATTTACAAAGTCTCCCCTACAACGAGCATTACGAAAGTGACAACGCGTATTCATTGACATTACAAAAGTGGCAACGAGTGTTCGTTGACATCACAAAAAAAAACACGACAGGCATGAAATATTTTATTGCCTACTTCGTAATTAAAAACCTTTATTCAATATGAATCTCCAATTCCTTTATCACAAATCCCGCAAGAATCTGGAGCATTTCCGGTGTGAACCGATCAATTATTCGTTATGAAAGTTAAACGATAGCATTGTAGTGGACCAACTTCGTCTCCTGACAGCCAAGATTTTTAGATTCACAGGCTGACAAGATCCTCAAATGGGGAGACAATGTGTGAATTGGTTAATTTTTAATTATCCGTCTGTGATCACATTGTGCTTTTTATTTGTTTGTAAATTTCGCACTGTTAATATTTTTAATTAGAAGGTAAAAAGATAAATAGCTATGTAATGTAACAATGTCTATACCTTTGTAGTGAGTCCCGATAAAAATAAAATACAGAAACAAAAATAAAAAGAATTCAAATTAAAACAAGATATTTGTGCTTTCCCCTCTCTCTCCCCCCCTCTCTCTCTCTCTCTCTCCCCCTCTCTCTCTCTCTCTCTCTCTCTCAACTTCTCTTTCTATACTTCTCTCAACCTACGAGAAGTCAACCCTCAAAAAACAAGAGAAAGAAAAAGAAAAAATTGATCCCGGAAAAAAAACCCGGAAGTTTGCAAAACAGAGCTTACTTATTTGTGACTGAAAAATACCAAAAGTCAGAGAGGCTTCACGCATAACCCCCATTATAAAAAAAAAAAATGAAGAAGAAACGAACACCGGAAAATAAAATAATTTGGCCACTCTAAACAATTGACACAAAGAGATCTTTGAGTTAGCCGAAGTTAGCTAAATCAAAATGTTCGCGCCAAATTCTTGAGCCTACTGCACAACTTACACATTAACAGATAGTTCAAAATCACAATAGAACATTGCATGTAGTCCCGTATATTAAGAGCAATCGTTTTGTGCACTAGATGATTGTGCGAATCTGCCAATAATTGTTTCTGCATACAATTTATCTTACAGTTCTTTTTCAATGGATAACAACATGCATGATTCCAAACTTTACTCAGACAGACAATTTCTTAACCTTGTCTTCATGATCTTTATCTTTGAAAATGTCCTCTCACATTAGACTTGAGTAACTAATAGTGTGCAGATGACTTTATAAAGTTCTTATTCTTTTTTTATTAATAAATCAGTTGCATTTTTATTTGATTAAAGGGGCGACTTCTTCAGGGTCCCACTTGCCCTTCCGTCATTGCTTGTCGTGCCAAGGTCGGAGTAATATATTTCTGTACATTATTATATGTTATCATGCGCGGTAGTGGGGCAATTGCAGACGTCGCTTCACACCACTGCTTCTTCGACTGTAGCGTAAACTGGGATCTGTCTGAGTAACCAGGACCTTCAAGAAAATTATTGCAAGGCGGTACAAGACCTCTTTGGGGCTCTGAGGCAGACAAAGATTTGGGGGTGCAGAATGAATTTCAACTTCACCTACCGCGACGCGAATGAGTCCGAACTTTTATTGTCGATAACTCCAAAACGGTAGATTTTATCAACATTTTTTTTTTGTTATTTGCGAATTAAGCATGTACATTTACACCTAAATGGAACTATTCGGGAAATTTTTATTAGAAACTGAGCGCGGGGCTTGAACTGTAAATTACGTTTTTGAGGTTCCGAACTGAAATTAGTTCGGTCACCCAAGATTTTTCTCAAAATTGAGGATTTGATGTCCAGTAAAATTACATGTAAAGTTACGTAAATGTTTTATTTCCCTGATCAGATATAACATCCATAAAGTTCTTGCGAAAAACAGTAATACAGGGTGTTTCCCAATTGTTGAAACAAAGCAGAGGGGTCAGCTCGAGGAGCGTGAGCACCTTGGTGAGGAGGGACAGTGGTTCCAGCAGGATGATGCTCCTCCTCACATTGCTAATGTTACCGTGAAAAGTTTGGGGAGCGCCTCCTCAGCCGCAAAGCTGAAGTGAAATGGACACCTCACTCGCCTGACCTGAACTTATCGACAACTTTACAGTCAACAGTGCTTTCAACTAAACATCTGGAGCATGTACCCTAGGACTCCTTTTGATATTTTTGGTTCATGCTGGAGACTAAATGGTTGCAGATCCTAAAATGTTGTCCCTTTACCTTTCAATAAATGTAATTTCCACTGCTCTGTCATTTGTGGTCCTTGATTTGTGCCCGATCATTTTGTTTCAAAAATGGTGAAACACCTTGTTCATACAGGCACATGATGACGCAGAAACTCTGGTGTGCTCTAATCACATCATTACGCTAATTTACACATCTATGCATCTAGCCACCCAGGCTGTAGGTAGATACTCTTGGTGTTATCATATGTTTATACAATTAGGACTACAATAATTAATCCGTCCTGGGCATGACGATAAACTACACCCGGCAGCAAGGCCTCTGCTCAGGAAGTTTTGAGGAGCGTGAAACCACTTCTTAATTGCTGCAGTTGTCCCCCGGTGCACCCTGGCCCGGTGTGGTAGCACCTGTTCGGCTTTCAGCTATGGGCAAATAGTTAACCCCCAAACTGGGGTTTAAATACTATGAAAGTATAAAAAAACATTTTTATAGTAAAAATACCAGCAATAATTTTTTATAGTGAAAATATAACCAGCAATATGTTTTGAAAAAAAAAAAATTAAATGAAAAATTTTTAAAATTAAAAATTACCAGCAATGTATAATTTTTTTAAAATTAAATAAAAAATTTAAAAAATTAAAAAAAACCCAGCAATGTATAATTTTTTTAAATTAAATAAAAAATTAAAAAAATTAAAAATTACCAGCAATGTATAAATTTTTTAAATTAGATAAAAAATTTAAAAAATTAAAAATTACCAGCAATGTATAATTTTTTAAAATTAAATAAAAAATTAAAAAAATTAAAAATTACCAGCAATGTATAATTTTTGAAAAATTAAATGAAAAATTAAAAAAATTAAAAATCACCAGCAATGTATAATTTTTTTAAATTAAATAAAAAATTAAAAAAATTAAAAATTAAAATAAAAAAAAATAAAAATTACCAGCAATGTATATTTTTTTAAAATTAAATAAGAAATTTTAAAAATTAAAAATTACCAGCAATGTATAATTTTTTTAAATTAGATAAAAAATTAAAAAAATTAAAAATTACCAGCAATGTATAATTTTTGAAAAATTAAATGAAAAATTAAAAAAATTAAAAATCACCAGCAATGTATAATTTTTTTAAATTAAATAAAAAATTAAAAAAATTAAAAATTAAAATAAAAAAAAATAAAAATTACCAGCAATGTATATTTTTTTAAAATTAAATAAGAAATTTTAAAAATTAAAAATTACCAGCAATGTATAATTTTTTTAAAATTAAATAAAAAAATAAAAAATAAAAAAATTACCAGCAATGCATTAGTTGAAAAAAAAATTACCAGCTATACATTTTTGCAAATGAAATTACTAATGCTGCCAATAAAATTAAATTTTGTCATTAAATGACCCATAAGGAGTTGATATGCCGCTAAACAAACAAACAGAAAGATCAACACCTATGTATCAATACATATCAACAAAAAGAAGCAAGTGTGGTGTGATAAGTATAGCGATGTTTGAGCATGTGAATGTAAGTGTATGTCGGGCTGGGGGTAGTAGAAAGTGCTTGCTCTCGATGGGAGATAGGCGTTGGATAGTTATTGTGGGGTCCTTCTTAGTTCTTGAGCCCCGGAACAAAGTACCGACTAGACCCAATTCTCATAAGCCCTGTGAGTAACTCCTGCTAGTGTTGAAGCCGTCATGGCTTCAAGTGGATTATGTGAACATTGTTCGGAAATAATTATTTGAATTGTAAATTGTTTAAATGAAATTTAATCGATAGGACAATTATATTAAATGATAATTATTCGAAATGAAAAATTATTTATTGCAATATGACCTTAAGTTATATGATACTGCACGCAAATAGTCAACTACTGAAAAGTACTCGTTAAAGGATGCCACTAATTTTTAAAGTTTTCCATTTGCGTCACGGTATTTCTTGGCGCTCTTGATATTTTGACAACCTGCACTTACTTTTGCAATAGTAATTTCTTGCGAGTCCTGTTCTCTTTTAAGAGCGTCTAAGAATTTCCATATTGTGTAATGATGGGATGACACTTGCTGCAAAAAAGTCCTATGCCATCCTTCAAGGGCGCTATTAGTTAAAAATCAGCATTGACACTCAAAGCAAGATCACATACGTATTTCAAACATAGGTATTTTGAATAATTATCATTTAGTATAATTGTCCTTTCGATTAATTTTCGTTCAAACAATTTACAATTCGAATAATATAGTCCGATAATTATTTATTGAAAAAAGTTTGAACAAACTAACTACAAACAAAATGATTTTGTTTTGTTTTTTTGTTTTTTTGCTATCCTCTGCCGGCGGCAATGATGGAGAAATAATTACCGCGAACCATCGCCAGTGAGACACGCTGTAAGAGCCACTCGGTTTCGCGAGGCTCGTCCCTTAATCGAGACGCCATCGGGCCAATCCTACGAAGAAACGCCATCGAACGAGGGCCAATAACCCCAGAAGTCTCCACTGCCACAGGAGTAAAAAAAAAAAAATCTATCAGTAAGAGAAGAATATTTAACTATTTCTTTTTATCTCTGCGTCCCGGGCGACGGACCCCGGCTCAACCGCGGACCTGATCAAATTACCGGTCGAAAATGTATCCGCACAAGTCGCATCCCAAATCAACCACTTCCCCATTTTTAAAGGGAAAATGGTAATGCCATCCGGCCGCTTTCCATCCCCACGGTCAAGGCCTACGGGTACGATTTGGGAAGGGAACCCTGGTGCATCCAAACCTCTTCTGATGATGTCGTTTATTGCTGCATGCCGTGGAAAGTGGCCGGCACTACGACGACAGGAGAGAGGACGCAAACCAAACAAATTTCTTTCAACGCTTGAACAGCGGCTTTAAGCGTCCATTCAACAACTGATGACACTCAATTACAAAACGCCTGTATATATCATCATCATAATATATAACGCTCATCCCCAAGTTTGACGCATGTCTACAGAAATCTGGATCTTGATAATCACCAAAGTATGGTCGAAAACGCTTGATCAAAAACATTTGCAAAATATTTACATTCGTTGGTATCAAATATAGGCTCTCTTATACATTGTCAACGGCATTTAACTAAAAAAAAATAATTCTTGTCTTACAAGAGTGGGCTGACTATGAAGGAATGATTCTTGAGCTGCGAAATCTTGTATGCATTAGGTCAACTCTTCTTATTAGTAACTGCATTGTTTCTTTCGAGGTACGAGGGTAGGCTGAAACGTTCATAGGCTGACTATGAAGGACTGATTATAGAGCTGTGAAATCTTGTATGCATTAAGTTCAACTCTTCTTATTAATAACTGCATTGTTTATTTCCAGGTGAACTGGCAGTGGGGGGGGACTACGTTGAAAAATAAACCTCATTTGATCACATTCTGTGAAAGTATCTTGGTCAGTCTATGAACTTTTCAGACCACCTTTGTACATCTTTAATCAAATTTTTAATCAATCATTATTGCCTAAACACACACTTCATGTATATATCAAACCATGATAGGCTGGCGCTACATAATCATCCGAAAAGTGCAAATAATTAGAACAAACAAACATTTCACAAAAAAAAAATGATGTTTCTTACCTTCGCGGAGACTAAATCTTCATTCTTGTCCTGTAAATTTCCTGATATTTGATCACGTCCCTCGTCATGTTTCGAATATTCGATTCCAGAACGGTTATTTTCCTGGTTTTCGGATCTTTCTCCTTTGAATTCATCAGACAGCGGTCCTCTCGG
>OZ038479.1:22479923-22514923 GCA_964036315.1 Acanthosepion esculentum | reverse complement strand
TCGGTCTCGTGCCACATCCGAGATACGCTTGGAAAATCGCTAATTCGTTTGAGGTCGCCGACACGTGTTTCTTTCAGCACGCGCTAGATGATGTGGAAGAAAAACCTATGTAGCCACGTCTTCTCTTGTGTTTGAATGACTTGGAGATAGCTGTATGGCGATCATCATCACACACACATACACCTATACAAATTCAAATTTTCAGTAACAATCATTCATTGGACAGGTATCAACGCTACTGTCTTATGCGACAATTTTGAAATCGCTATATTTTTGTATAGTAGGTTTTGTGCACTTTTGGGAGAATCGACTCCCAGAAGTCTCCCCAAAGCTCATGCACTGATTGGTCAGTATCAACCAATCAGATTATCTGCTCGTGGAGAATGATTCTTCCCGCGTAGCACTCCCGATTCAATGATCACCTATAAAAGCAAGAGAAAAGAGGAGACGCCCCAGTGAGACTTTTAGCTGCCACAGAAATCCACGACAGTTGAAGCTACGCGCGCATCTTCTCACTCAAAACTTATAAACTGCATATTCCTTTACACTTACATAAATTTTCCTCTTCCACAGCAGAACTGTTAAAAAACATTTATAACAAACTAATAACTCTTTTCTTTCAGAGAACTTTAATAGACTTTGATAGTCAAAGAGAGACAACTCTCGTCTTATTCATTGCATGCTTTTTCGTACACATTCTTTATTGCATGCATTGTTAAATACAATTTTTATATATATTGATACCTTTGCCTTGTCCCTTTCTTCACATTGGCTTGGTTTCCTAATCAAAATTAAATAAATGTGGTGGAAGTCCGCCACAGCTGCATATCTGCTCTTTGAAAATCAAAATCGGTGGGTTTTTATAAGGAATTTTCCTGAAAGTATATATTTTTCTGCGCTCCCACGTCGCTTTCGAATGTGACAAAAGATCGATGTTTAAGGTGTGTTTAACGGCAACACCGTGGAAAAATTGTCCATGCCCCCATGACACTTCCCCTTTTGGAGATGCCTGAGGTGCCGGGAAATAAACCTAGCCTCCTCCAGAAGGTGAAGTACAGCCTTGGATGAAGCCCTCCTAGGGCTTTGGCTTAATATTTTTTATATTTCCCCGCTATGTATCAAGTAGGTTTATAAGGAATTTTCCTGAAAGTAGGCTTGTGGGATTCACGCTACCCCACCTTCATTTTGACGCACGCGCGACATTTTCACCCCTTCCTCTCACTTTCTGTCGGTTATAGTAGTAAACCGTTATCTTAGCCGAAGATGAGGAAGAATTTATTTTTCGCGCGCTTTTGCGCTGACGTCACGGCAAATTTGGCTTTTCAAAATTAGTCGCCCCCGTGGTCGTCTGACCATCGGCACGGGCTGACTCACCTTATCCTCTCGCCGGTGAACCCATAGATACTGGCAGAGAATTTTATTCGGCAAAAGCCTTGCCTAGACCTCATGGCTCGTCTCGGTATCTTAATACATACGACACGGTCGTCACCTTGCGATGACAGAAGCTAACATCTACCGAGCCGCCAACTTCCAACCTGATGAACAAGCATTTTTCACATTCTTCGAACGCATACTTTCAGAACCTGTTATCTAAAAAAGAATTACATACACTCACAATTATAAACTCTCGCAGTGAGTATTTTTTTCCTTGCCGTACGTTCACTATGCATTACAACTGACTTTCTGAACCTTTCTTCTCGAAGAACTCGTTCCCGCTAATAGCCATCTTGGATTTGAATTTTGGCGCGGAATTTTATCTTGTCAACTACCATATTTCCAGTATCTTACTGAAGGTCTTCACTCAAGACAATTAAATTTCATTCTCTATAATATTTCCAGTGCCTTACTGAAGACAATCTACTTGGCCTCTTCTTCAACTATATTTCCAGTACATTTACTGAAGGTCTTCACTGAAGACACTACTTGTTAAACTCTAATAAAATTTATGTTTGTTCTTAACCTTTTGTTGTTTTGCCTGTCTACTTCTTTTCACTTTGTACGTTTGTACGGTGGAAAGAACACGTCTTTACATATTTCTTTTTTTTTTACTTTGTCTGGGGATCCGGTAGTAGTGTGTAACGTCTGGCACAAGGCCTTATTTTCGTAAGCCAGATCTGCACCGCTATCGGGTCCACAACAGGCTCAAGAAAAATAGGTTTTTAGTTTTCTCTGATTGGCCGGATATTTCACATGGTGATGTTAATTTCTAACCAATAGACACTTTTATTTCAACGCTGTGCGTTGTATTGTGAAATCTTTTTAGTATGCTTATAAATATTGTCTGTTATTGGATAGAAAATAAAGTTTGGACGTGTTTTAATATGGCATGTAATTGTTGCAAATAGGGTTTATTTCCTATAACTTTTACCCTACCCTACCCTCAAGAACTTTGTGAATCTATTTCCTCTCCCTAAAATCACATTTATTGGTAACCAGTTTAGGAGAAGGAGAACTCTTAATTCAAAACTGATTCAATGGGTTCTTAGTAGATCAGTATTTTTTTAAATACTGAGACGCAACTGTGTGGCACCAATGACTATACCGCGTCAAAAGTCACTTGAAAAATAAGTTTTCAGAAACCGGCTGGCTTTCTTTTAAATACACTTTATCCAAAAAGTAAGTGTATAAAACAAACCTAGACTATAATATTTGTTTATTTATAATTGTCTACACTTTTTATTAGTCATTATTTATAATTATTTTAATTACAGCGCAATGGATGAATTATCGTCTAAATTAGGCAAAAATGAAAATAACAAGGACATGTTATTTTAACAGATATATTTACGAAAATTACATAAAAATATCTTGAAATACTAAAGAGTAAATTTATTCAATAAAATCGTCATTGGCTTCATCCACTGCTTCTAGACGACTTCGGAATCACCTGCAACTCTTTTGGACGGTCTCCTTGTTTAAGTCAGTGAATGTTGCCATAATCATTGCGCCTCACATATAATAATCAATGGGGGTTGCAGTCTGGGGAGTTAGGTGGTCAGATGTAAGAGGTGATGTGGTCGTAGGAATTGTCAGGCAGCCATGACTGGGTTCTCCTACTTGTGTGGCATGGTGCAAAGTCCTGTTGCCAGACATAGTCTTCCAGCAGCTAGCCTCTTGACACAGGGCACCACTGCCTTCTCAAGGTACTTGTAGCCTTCCGTGTTGAGTTGAAGGCCCTCGCCAACAAATTCGAGAGTTCTTTTCTTATCAGAACGATCAGAGTGAGTTTTCCGAGCTGCCGTAATTTCATAATCACCATTAGAGACTCATCATCCAACACTGTCCTCAGATTGACACTCAAACACTCTGAAACGTTCGTATTGAAGCTTCCGGCGCGAATGCCAAGCAATACAGCGTGCCGTTTCCAAATTTCTGGCGGAGTGAATTGCGTCATGGTGCTCTTTTTCTCACAGACGGTGTCCAACTAATTCTGCCATACTTTGCAGTCGACAAAATCAAAAACAAACAATGCGCATGCGCGAAATTAAAAGTATAAAATGGCAACAATTTACCCATCGCAACTTGTATAAAATAATTATTTAAAATAATTATATATGCTGAAATATTCTGGGTATATAAAGTGACTGAAAGTTAGCAGGGTATAAAGATAAGATAGTGGTAAAAGTAATAAATATGTTGTTCTATAAATGGCATGTAAAATTTTTAAAAGTCATCTTTTATTTATACTTTATAAATCGAACGAATTTTTTCGCCAATTCAATCTGCGTTGCCATGACTGCAATCCTTAAACAATAAGAGTTACCGCCCTTGTCATTGTCGCTCTTTCTATTAGAAGGAAATTTTCAAAATGGCGCCAATCTATGGACCTTAAGTTATTGTTGCAAATTGACTACTATCTGAATAAAATACCTGAATTGTCCTTTATAAATATTTTCAAAATCCAATTAATAATTTTCAGATTTGACATAATACGCTGATTTATTTATTTATTTAAACCTCGTCCGTTTTATGGCCGGAACAGAAGACAGTTTATTACCCTTACCGGCATTGGACTTGCCCCGACATGAAAATGAATCTCCGGAATATATCGACGGTAATAACAAAGCCTCTTTTTTTTCTTGTTCCTTTGCTTCCAGTTTCGAAGCAAATTCTGAAGAAAAGGATAATTTTGAAACCAGGGACGTAGAAACTATAAAAAATGTAGGGGCATTGCGTAAAAAACAAAAACTTCAGGAGAAAATGTTTGAGTCAGGACGCTTCTGTCACTCTGATCTTAAAGACTTCAAATTTTCTGCATCCACCCCAACAAAATTGTACCCACCACCAGAAAATACAGTTTCAAATTGCATCTCTCCAAATCACCGAAGAAATTTTAAAGACGAGAAGCAAAATAAATTCCAGTTTGTACGTAAAGGTATTGTCAGCAGAATACAAAGTTCAGTTAATAAACCTGCAGGTAATTTAAAGAATTCTGATGGGTCAATGAAAAACCCTTTTTTAAGGATTACGAATCTTAACATCCCGAGTGACAAGAAACCTCTTGGAAATGGTAGGATTGTCAACAAGTAAGTAATAACAAAAACAAAATTGGGTTTGACTTTTTTGAGTATTTTAGCGTTTCAAATGACTTGTTTTAAATTTATCACAATCATTTTTTTGAACGAGACTCACATTCTAAGCCCTACTCAGATATAAAAACTGAAAATTAATGCCTTCGAAATAAGAATAAAATATCCGTATTGCAATATTTTTTTATAATTATATTTGTCCGTCGGTAAGTAAAATTAATTCAACGATAAGTTTTAGAATATGTCAAGACAAAAATAAGTAAGAAATGAAAAAAAAATAATAAAATTAATTTTCCTCTCTTATTTGAGGACTTGACAAAATGTTTTGGGTTAAAAAATAAAATATAAATTCTTGGACAAAGTTTGACAAACCAAAATGTTCTGATAAAAAAGGACTTCAAAATGTGGGAAACGAGAATACTTTAATAATTAATAATTAAAATTTATTATTGAAATGATTTTTGTTTGTTACATTTCGAATGGTAATGACATTTTTTTTTTCATATTTAAAAAAAAAAAACAGGTGTTTTCGGAATTATTTTATTAAAAAATTACTTGCGATATGAAAGGTAAAATTAATTTTCCATATTTTTTCTTTAAATGAAAAAAATTCATAAACTGTTGATAAAATAAGTTTTTAAAATATGCGATATCACCATTTAAAAAAAAAAGAAAAGGTTACCAAGTTAGTTAAGGCATAAAAATTTGTTTGTAACGCTAAAATAAAATGGATTACCTAAAAATAAATTCCATATTAGTATTATTATTGCATTGTTTTCGTCTCCTAACCAAATTTACAACTTTTTTTTGTGGGGGGTTGTTTTTAAAAAATTGTTGTTTTATTGAGAAATAACTTTCCCTACACAAATTCGTTCATACGTAGCCCAACATATATTTTGGAATCAGTTCGACTCTATGAGCAAATTAAAAACATTCACACTTCAAAAGATTTTTGCATGCCAACCTCATTTATTTCACACTTTTTTTTATCTATTTTTTTTTTTTTTTTAACTAGGCTCATATGCTGAGCTCCCACGAACTAAATCAATGTTTGCTGTGCAGAAATCATTTAAACCAGTTGTAAACACTATATAAAAATAAAAACAGCATGAAGTAATGAAACCAAAGGCAAGAATTATTCCTCAGTATCTCAAGGACACATGGCACAGTGGATAACGGCGTTAGTTAGATCCAGTGACATGACCCAAAGAGTGTGAGTTCAATACCCGGTTAGGACAGTGGAGAACTTGGAGAGGGGAATTAACATGAGATAACTGATAACTGACATCCATTAAACATGGCATGTGGAACTAGAACAGTCTACCCCAGTGAGCGAAATAAAGGGTCCAGTTCGACATTCCAACCACCTGAAGAAGGCTGCAGCATACAATGGCCGAAACGTAATAGATAGGGCGACAAAGATGAGGACAATAGTCCAAATAATGTAAATAGTGTAGAATTATTCCTATCTTATATGAACAGAATTGGATGTGTGGTTGGTGTAACAGATAAGTAAAATTTAAAACTGGGTTCAAATCTCACCAGAATCTATCTTACATATTTATAAGTCTACTATTCATCCTTGCTTTGAATATTAGCCACATCTGGTCTGGTACTCCTGTTATATATTTAGAGATTTTTGATAAAACCAAAAAAGAATCTGCTATGTTATTGGTCCTGATTTGGTATCTTGGCTTCAGTCCCTTTCCCATTACCATAACATAGCTTCCTTGTGCCTTTTCTATAAATACTTTCATGGTAATTGTTCTGATGAACTTCCCTCTATGGTACCTAGACTTTATAAATTGAAGCACAGTACTAGCTTGGTGGCAAGGTCTCATCGACTAGCAGTTGGATTGGCTAGATGCGATCATAAATTTAATGCTAACACTTTCTTCTATCACAGTTCTCACGTGCATGAATTCTTTTATTTACACACTCTATCACTGATATTCAGCACTTTTGCTCATAAATATTGCATACCTCAAAACTATATTTTATGATATACAAAAATAAGCTTTTTTTTTTACACAATGTTAGAGAAATCTTAGAAATTCTGCTGCTAGGAAATTTGGTTCGCGGTGTCATGCTAGACATTAATAAGTCAATTATTCTTCTATGCTTTGAATATTGCATCTGCATATGGCCCAGTGCTTCTGCCATTTATTTAGAGATTCTTGATAAAATCCAAAAGAAAAATCATCTGCAATATTATTGGTCCTGACCTGGTATCTCGGCTTCAGTCACCTTCCCACCACCATAATGCAGCTTCCCTGTGTCTTTTCTATAAATGCTTTCATGATAATTGTCCTGATGCACTTTCCACTATGTTACCAAAACTTTATGAATTTAAGCAAAGCACTAGTTTGGCAGCAAGGTCTCATCATTTTATGGTTGAAATGGCTAAATGTAACCGTAAGTTCTATGTTAACAGTTTCTTCTATCACACTTCTCACTTGTGGAACTCTCTTCTGGCTTTTTTGCTTTCCAGTCAACTTTGATCTTCAAAAATTTAAATATAATGTTAATTGTTATCTTCTGTCTTCTTAATTCCTGTTCTTTTATTGTTCTCTCTCTTTAATAATGTTATGTTTTTTTTTTTTTTCTCCACTTACTAACCCCTTGCATCTTAGTGACCTTATTGCCTTTCTTGGGGTTAAAATCCTAATTGTCATCAGTCCCATGACCGGATGTGTAGTTATACTATACGTCTAAGCTGTATGCCAGTGTCCGAGATTTTCAAGTTCACTCGGTGATGTTTTCAGTTCATTTTTTTTCTCTGCTTAACATAACTGCTTTAAATGATGTCTTGATCTTAACGAACTCTAGTGGGGTGGCTATTTCAAATTTTTGAAATTTACGATAATTCTTTTTGAGGGACATAAATATGGTACCTAGTAGTAATTTAATGAATTTACCTGACCCTGATGAACAGTATTACACAAAACACCAGAGTTGGTCAAGATATAAGTTGTTTGAAAATTTTGTCATGTCTCCTACACTAAACTGGATGTTGTTGACTGCTCGACGACCCAAGGCAGAATGCAAAAATGCATCTCTGTGCGTCACGGCTCGATGCATGTTTTCAGTATTGAACAAAATGAACTTTAAATATTGGCCAGTAGAAATGACTCCCGCTAAAAGATGCAGACTATGATTTGGAGCCGATACGACGGATATAAATTCCCTGATTCAATGCCACAAAGGGTAGGGACGGAGAGACCAGAGACCCAGCTGAGATGTTGACACGTAGAGGCTGGTCAAGAACGCAGCAGGCACACTGAACGCGATAGTATCACTTTCAAATTTTATCCTCCTATGCCGCCGTCTTCACAAAACATCAGCCGACAGTCATTGACATTCTCTTTCTTTCTTCCTCTCCCCCCACCATTACCTTTTACAACAGCAACGAGTAGTATGATGGTTTTGTATATATGATATTTTCATATGATATTTTCCTTTTCCTAGAATTTACGTTTGCTGAGGTGAAGAAGTTAAAACCTCTTCAGCAGTAACAACAACAAGTTCTGCCTTCCAAGTTACCCATTCTTCATTTCCACAATAATTTATTAATTTATAGACTATAGGTAGTACATAAGTACATTTTTTGTAAGTTTAAGAAATGCTAGACCACCTACAAACCTGTTGGGTACCTTTTAAAAGCAGTTCATAATACAAAAATGATGAAGTAACAATATTATCAATTTTATTATTAATTGCACATATTTTAATTTGTATTTACAATACAAGTTATTGTAATAATAATTATTACTCTCATTATACAATATTACTTAGATCAACTGTAGGGAAAAAGCTTACTTTTTTTTAGAATGGAATTGTAAACTGATATCACAATAAAGGCCTTTCCATTCAAGTAATAGTCGCCCGGGGTGACATTTTATACCAATTTTAGTATTTACCATGTTATAATTTTCAATGGTGAACATCAGTCAAAAAGCAAACAAATGACAATTGTTTGCTTTGGGAGATTTATATTTATGGAAATAACAAAGTATAAATGCCTCCTTTTTGTGCACTTAGTTTCATATTTTTTTTTTTTTTTAGGTAATTTTTTCAAAATAATAATTATATTTTTTATTATACATACTTGTTTCTTCCTCACATTTATTTAAAAATACATAATGGCAGCAAACCAGCATACATCTATTTATTTACTAGTAAGGCATGATATCATTTTCCAGCCCGTCCTGGGTAAGATGATAAATTACATCCAACATCAAGGCCTCTGATCAGGAGGTTTTGAGTAGTGTGGAACCACTTCTTAATTGCTTGTGTTCCCAGGTCCACCCTGACCCGAAGTGGTAGCACCTGTTAGGGTCCCAGCTATGGGCAAATAGTTAACCCCCAAACTGCAATCAAAATGTGTGAAAATAGGTTTTAATATCAGCAATAAATTTTTGAAGAATAAATTATTACCAGCAATAATTTTTCGGAAAAAATATTACCAAAAATACTTTTTGAAAAAAAAATCTTGTTGGTATTAAATAACCCATTAACCAAACCACTTTCCAGTCATACAGATTATGTTTTACAATGACACAGCCTCTTAAGCTATTAACTAGTTGCCAAACATCTTCACTATTTGTTTATAAAAAAGTTTTAATTTATTTAATAATGTTGCTATAATATTATAGCAAAGAAAATGGAGAATTACTTTGTCAAACCAAGCAACAGCATGTTGAATCTATCTTACGATGGAAAATGTTTTGAAAAAGAAAGTTACTTGCCAAAAAAAAGGGTACATATTCTACATAATATGCTGAAGACAGAATATTCAAATTAGAAACAAGTCAGTCACAGGGGTCATCATAAAAGTATTTTGATATGCTAATATTGTGTGTTCTCCCTCAGTTGTCGATGAATGAAAAAAAATGCTCAGTCGATAAAAGCAGTTAGTGTTCGCAAATCGGAGATGAAAGATAAAATTTGTGTATTTTGGCTACCGCGTTCGTTGGTGAGTGAGTTATTTTTCTGGCTGGTTACATGCATTGTGATTTGTGACACAGTACCAGTGAATCGACATTTCTTTCTTCCCCTGATATTCGAGTCTGAACTTATGATTTGTTCTCTTCATTGTGGAAGTAACCTGCGACAAATATTTCCTTTGCAATCCAAGAACTCTTACAAATATATTATGAATGTTTATTATTTTTCACACACATAATAGTTGGAATATAAAATGCAAGTGTTTATATACGCCGATTGATACAAGAATGTATATCAAAAATAAATACTGAAATTCCTATTGAAAATGCTGTAAAAACAGAAAAACGGCCCTAGCTCAAGAACCCCTTGTCTAATTTTAATGAAATTTGGCAATGGTTCAAGGTACAACATACTCCTAAATTCGTTGGTATATTATGTATTGTTTAAGCTGTATCTCGGGAACAAATGTACATACATACAAAAATACAGTTTTAGTATTGTATAGATAATGTATCTTTCATAAAAACAAAATGACATAAAGCTAACTTTTGAAAAGCAGGGACAGCTTGTATATTTATTTTAATGCATTCTTCATTCTGATTAAATTTTTTTCATCAGCAAGTTGACACCTAGTGTGGTACCTTCAGCTTCCCAGATACAAAAGAAGCAGATCAAAATGATTTCACAGCCCAAGCCACGAACATCAAGTGTACGTATCGCCAATTACAGACCAAACTACACCTGGAACAGAGGAGGTCGACTAAAAGAAATTAGAATTCGGTAAGTTTCTATTCCAAGAAACATTTTATATCAGAATTGCTAGAAGTTGTTTTGTTCAAGCTTGCTTTGCTCTTTGTTAATCAACTTATGTTTTTCAGCTAATTTTGTCTACATTTAAATTAAAACATTTTATTATAATTGTTCTTGACCTTTCATTTGTCAGTTTGCACGACTGTTACGTGCTGCCAATACCACATTAATAATAGACTATTCTGTTTTGATTGTGTGGAAAAGGTGAAAAGTCAGTATTTGGTTTCAGTGAGAAAATTGAAAGCAAGAAAAAATGGAAGGTAGCATTGGATTGAGAATCAGATTAGCCTGATAACAACAGATACAACACTGTGATCTTAGCCAAAAGGCCAAGAATCGATAGTGACTGATAAAAGCACCATTTTTTTTTTTCAGAAAAGACACTACAGTGTAACCCTGATATAAGAGAGTTGTCGGGACCGGAGAAGAAGTCTCTTATATCCGGTTTTGGTCTATTTTGTTTAGGTAAGTAAGGCTCTAATTTGGGACCAGAGCAAATCTCTCTTATATCCGGGTTTCTCTTATATCCGGGTTACACTGTACTTGGTTTCAGTGAGAATGAAAGAAAGAAAAGAAGATAGAAGTGCTTAACCTTTACCACACATACAGGTGACAATAGTCGCCATAGAATTCTCTCCCTTACTACTATCGGCGACTTCTGTCACCTGAGACGGTGGCTATAAATAAACACTTGTCAACTGTTATTTCTGGTATTTTCATCTGGAAATCGCCTATTACTTTGTAACAAAGTTAAACTTCCGTTTTCCAATGCCATTTTGAATTCTTCTAGACTACACGAGGGGAAACATCGATTAAACCCATGTTAATTTTTTTTGAAATTTTTTTTATAAACAAAAATGGCCATGTCAATATCCAACAAAGCCTTTATTCAGGAGTTTTTCTTTGATTAGGACTTTAATGATGATTTTGAAAGGCTTTACTCAAGTGGTTATTGATGGTAACATGGAGGAAAGCGACGATTACCACTAGCAACTACTATCATCCATGCCTGAGCAATTTTATGGAAGCTACCGGCAACCATCGATATATCTGATAGCCTATCTGAAGGTGAATTATTTTTTCTATTTATAAATGACAAAATAATAACTTTATTCATCAATGCGACAAATAAATATGAGTCAGGTGAAAGAAAGAGCAAACAAATGCTAGTGTCTTCTTGTATGCAAACACGAGGACACACGTCACTTTTTTGATGAAATGAAAGCCTTTTTAGTGATTTTGCTTATTGCACCTCCAGATCTCCACAAGGAGTAATGAAAGTTAAAGTACGTTGAATTATTCATGTATTTTTAATGTATTTGTTTTTCATTTTGAATTTTTTGTTTCGCGTTTCAATTTTTTTTTTTTTTTTTCAACATCAAAACATGCATTACATCAAAATATTACTCATTCATTCTTTTATTAGTGTGGAAAAATTAAAATCTATACGCACAATATAAAGAAAGTTATAACAATTTTAAAACAGTAGGTGTTCATGTTTTTGCACCCTCAAAAAAATGCAGTGGCAGGGGAGACAACTCTAGAAAGAAATTAGTGTGGTAAAGGTTAACAGTTGGTTCAGTGAAATGGAAAACGGTGTCAATTTCAAATCATTTCATTTATACCCACTTAGGATTTTTATTGCAATGTTTTGTTAAAGTTGTTAAGTTCAAACATTTACAATGCGATAGAGGAATTTCTACAGATATTTTACAACTCAACTTATTCGATCATTAACTTAAGAATTAAGATTCATCGGACAAGTGAAAATAAGAAAGCCGTGAAAACAAGTTAATGATTGTTTGAGTGTACAATTTTGTTTCATTGATCACCAATTCAAAGGGAATGACTATTCATGTGAATATAAATACATGAAATATGGCACAAGGCCAAAAAAAATTTTTAACTTACCCAGTTGCATTCACTGACCCAATCATAGTTTTAATAATCATTTCAGCAAAACACCGCATTTAAGCAAAACATTCCGCAATGCATTCTCTTCGTGAAATCCTAACCCAGGCCCTTACTTACAAATATGTGGATGAAAAACATTTGCTCCGAGCAAAGATTAAGTGTGCACAAACCTGAATAGGGAAACCGTGAGTTAAATTCTATCAGGGAAAAGTTTTGATACAATTTTTTTGCTCTGCCACTTGTCTATTCGTTCATTTTATATCAGTTAGCACATTTCTGCTGTAGTCACCACTCCCGTCCATCTCAGATGTGGTTCATAGTGATAGACAGAATAGTGCAATGACTTGCCAGTTCCTTTTTCACCATGGATATTGATATTACCCCATCTCTTTTCTCAGAGATGGATTTGTTTTTGAAGCTACCTAACCTTTGCCTAAAGAGGCAGGACCTACAAGGCAGCAGGTGGTTTGAATTCAGAGTTTTCCTTCTACTACACTGACATTTTTGCTTTTCATTTATGCAGCTAAAACCTCACCATTAGTTGATCCAAGCCTTGTGAGTGAAATTGGGTTGACAGAACTATTTGATAGCCGTTGATGGTTGAGCTAGCTCGAAGTCACAAGTCATCGTGACTGAGTGTTTAGGCACACTGGCCTTGTTTAGACTGTTGATCACGCTAGATAATGCGCTTACTCCCAGATAGATCTGTTCAGCATAGTTGCAGTATAAACCGCAGGTTGAGCTCTGTGGGTGTTGAACAAACCCAAATGTGCCTGTGCAGGCATCTGCAATAAAGATTTACTAGCCACCCTAGCAGACAGGCATACTTGAATACTAGTGGCCAGCCATTACTATTACACTGTCGCTGTACATGACCTGTGTCACTAAAAATAAACATTGCTGCATGTAAATAATAGACAATAACAAAGGTATTTTAAAATGGAATTGTCTTATCTGTCTATATTTCTGAGATGAGATATTTACACTATTTACGTCATCTGGACTGTTGTCCTCATCTTTACAGCCATATTCATCTTCAACATCTGCTTATATTTCTGAGATGAGGTATTGTAACTATTTACATCATTTGGAATGTTGTCCTCATCTTCATTGTCATATTCACAATGTTTCAGCCATTTTACAGTCTGGCCTTCTTCAGGATCTGTCTATATTTCTAAAATGAGGTATTGGAACTATTTATGCAATTTATATTGTTCAGACTGTTGTGCTCACTTTTATTGCCATATTCACGACGTTTCACCCGTTGTACACTCTGGCCTTCTTCAGCTTATATCTGTAGGAATTTCAAACCGAACACTTTTTTAAGTCCACAAGGGTAGATTGTTCTAATTCCACATGCCATGCCTTTGGATATTTCAATTTCAGTTAATTCCCCTTGATAGCTCAGCTCTCTAAGTTTTTGTTTCAGGTATTGAACTCACAACTCTTTGGGTTAAGTCACTTTTGGATCACTCAACCAACGCTTTTATCCTATGTCCTCAGTGCTATGTAGCCTAGTGAACCAAAAGTGTAATATCTGTTCTTATCAGCTTAATATGATTCTCTCTCTCTCTTCACTTCCTTATTTCTTACATTTTCTTACTGAAATCTTGTTTCCTTTCCTTCTTTCTACACAATCAGTTATTAATGAGGTATTGGCAGGGCACAACGGTCGCGCGAACTAAGAAAGGGAGAGACAAGCACAATTATAACAAACAGAAAAGTACTTTTTTTACATATAGATTTCTCTTATTTGTTGACATTTTGATTAAATTTACTTTTATTTTTTTTCTCCTTTTATTTCTCTCCTCTCCAGTTTCCTTGCACGTAAATTCACTCTCATCTGGAAGAGAAAGGTATTTGGTCGTCTAAGCCCAGCTACCGTCAGGTATATCTAACTTTTACACCTACTGCTTTCACCATTATGATAAGTACAGACTGAATGAGAGTGTCAGTTCCAGAATCATTGAGATTTTTGCAGAAAATAAAAGAATGAAAAAGTCAGAGTTTGAAAAGAAAAATTATTTGGTTTAATATATTAAATGCCTGGACTCTTGCACCCTTAGCAAGTATCTTCTCATTCTCTCTCTTATAACCTTTCCAATCATTGTTGCTTGTCCATGTTTTACTCTAAATGTTAAGATAAGTTTTTCTTTCCTCTTTATATATATATATATATATATTATTAGTCAGCCATTGCACAACTCTGAGTTTCATGCGCAAAATCTACAGGTGCCAAGTACAGACTGACCATGTCATAATTTAAATTTTAATAAACAATTTTTTGGTGAAATTTGGACCCAGACCTCATGGTCAGAAAGCGTACGTTCTAACCACTCGGCCATACTCCGGCTGATTGGCATTTGTTTACATTCGTAAAAACAATATGCTAGATTTAGCTGTTTCACTCTGATGAATGAAGATAGCTCTGACTGACACCAAATCAGTTCGGTTTCGATCCTGGCTTGAGACATTCAGATGTCTAGTCACACTGAAGAGCTGTGATACAGCGAAACAGTACTATCTGCGAATGACACACATATATACAGTAGCGGCCATAATATAAGGAATGGAAACAACAAAGACATAAATATGTGTATTACTTAAAAAGTAATGCATGATTAGCAATGAAATCTTTACCGAATAAAGATTAGGGTGTAATGCATAAATATTATACAAAGTTACAAAATTTTACGTAATAGTTTTTTTTTAAATAAAGATTAAATATATATATATATATATATATATATATATATATATATATATATATATATATATATATATATATTTTTTTTTTAAATAAAAACAGACCACTTTAAGGTTCCATATAATAAATTATTTCACCACAGCCCTTTTAAAGGACAGCGGATTTTATTTCCAACGGTTGAATTTTCATTTTTCGTTTCAACCTTTGGAAATAAAATCTGATGATCCGCTGTCCTTTAAAAGGTCTGTGGTGAAATAATTTATTATATGGAACCTTAAAGTAATCTGTTTTTATTTAAATTATTAGCTCTGATTTACATTGAGCTCTCTGGATTTTATCCTCCTTGGGTCTACTCATATGGATTACCTAGTTTTTCGTAAACTAAATAACATATATATACACACACATACACACTCTGGCGAAAATAAGTATAAGACTGATGGTTAAAGTTTCATTCATTTTATAATATGTTTCTAATAGAACAATATAAATTATTTTATTGTGTATGCTTTATGCAAAATTTATTTCTCTTTCAAATGATGTAAAAATTGTATATTTTTCTACAACTTGAAAAATTTTAATGATGGATTAATTTAAATTATGCAAAAGCACACCAAACCAAATGGTGTTTTTTACAGTTTTTTTTTTCCCTACAATGGTGTACACAGGTTCAATCCCTGCCAGAGAACAGATTTTCTTTATTGAGATTTCTCAAATGTGCAGGCCAATAATACACACCATTCGTTGTGATTTGTTTTTCAAAATATCTAAATTCTCTTTTTTTTTGGCAGAGCACATTGGAGACAGAAAGTTCTGACTAAGTATTTTGGACATTGGTTCACAATTTCATGGCATGCTAGAAGGGAATGGCGACTACTTGTCCGAGCAGACTGTCATTATAGGTGAGTTATAGTTGCAGACGGGTGTGCAGGTTGTGTGAAGGTTATCAGCACAGAAAGTGCAGTTTGTAAGCAAAATTCAAGTTCTGGCCTAGTCTGATGCATTCACTTTGCACTAATGCTCTTGGGAAAGGCATGAATACATTCTCCTCCAAGCTATGGATTAAATAGTAGAGGAGACTTAGCTCTCTAACTTTAGGTGGTAGTCAATGAGAGTTAGTTCTGAATTGCAAAAGGCAAGAGGAAATCAATTCTATATCTTTTTCAAGAAGTCATGGCAATTCACAGATAAAAAGGGATATCTTTTCTTTTTTTTTTAAATTTTTTTTTTACATTCATTTCACCCCATCCGGGGGTAAGACGATAAGCTACATTCAACAGCAAGGCTTCTGACCAGGAGGCTTTGAGGAGCATGGAACCTCCTCTTAATTGCTGGTGTTCCCAGGTCCACCTTGACTTGGAGTGGTAGCACCTGTTAGGGTCCCAGCTATGGGCAAATAGTTAACCCAAAACTAAGGTAAAAAGCATTATTATAAAAGTGTTTACATACGAGAAGACACTAGCCTTTGTTTGCTCTTTCTTTCACCTGACTCATAATTGTCTCATTGATGAATAAAGTTATTTCGTTGTTTATAAATAGAAAAAATAATTCACCTTCAGAAAGGCTATCAGATATATCGATGGTCACCAGTAGCTTCCATAAAATTACTCAGGCATGGATGATAGTAGCCGCTGGTGGTCATCATCGCTTTCCTCCACATCACTAGCAAGATTATCATCTCTGACCACTTCACCATCAATATCCACTCGAGTAAAGCCTTCAAAATCATCATCAGAGTCCTAATCGAAGAAAAACTCCCAAATAAAGGCTTTGTTGGATATTGACATGGCCATTTTTGTTTACAAAAAAATTGCGAAAAAATTAACGTGAGTTTAATCAATGGCACATTTTGCATAGTCTAGAAGAATTCAAAATGGCGTTGGAACCTTCTTCCAAAGCAGTGGTAAGCGATTTCCAGCTTAAAATACCGGAAATGACAGTTGACAAGTGTTTATTTATAGCAACTGTCTCAGGTGACAGAAGTTGCTGATAGTAGTAAGGGAGAGAATTTTATGGCAACCATTGTCGCTTGTGGTGTGGTAAAGGTTAATGCTGCTCCTAATTTCCAAGTGTGAAATGTGACATATTGCTAAAAAAAAATATTTGCGACACAAGTTTTTAACCAGGTTTGAAAACTGATGATGGTGGGAAAGCTACAACATAAAACTATAGAATCTGGCACAAGGCTAAAAGTTCCTCAGTGCATATAATGATTTGTAGGATGATATTAACTATAGCTTCAAGAGGATACATCCTACTTTCTAAATGTAAGAAAAAGAAAAACATTATTAAGAAGAGAGAACAATAAAAGAACAGGAATTAAAATGACTGGAGGTAACAATGAGAGTTCCACAAACAAGAAGTGTGAGAGAAAAAAACGTTACCATAGTTAAGACGAGGAGGCACGGTGGAGTAAAGTAATGGATAGTGGTTTGGATTGAGGAATTGGAGAGCAGAGTTCAAATTCCAGTCGAATCCATTGCATTCACTTACGTGCTAATACCTTTGGAAAAGGTATGAATCCTCTTTTTTTCCCTCCAGCAATGGGTAAATAGCAGGACAGACTGGGTTGTATATCCCCAGATGGCAAATGGTCTTCCACAGAAAGAAATGGCAACCTACTGCGGGAAGAAAATCTGCGCCAGTCATGTGTGGGTGGTGTAATAGAGAGTGGTCAGTGAGCCGAGTTCTAATTTCTCTTGGGTTCGTTATAATCACTTACGTGCAAATACTGTTAGGAAAGGTATGAATCCACCTCTGCTCCTTCTAGCTATGGGTTAATTAGTAGGACTTGTATTACTAAATCATTATTATCTCCCCCCCCCCAAAAAAATTCTTACAATCTAAAAATATTTTCTGGCTTTCAATAACCTGAAAAGTGTTGATAAACCGTAGGAAACAAATCAATCATTCCTTACAACCGCTACTGTGTGGAAGAGACTCCCAAGAAATACTTCCCCAATGTCTACAATCTTAACCTTTTCAAGTCTAGGGTTAATTATTATCTTTCCTACATATCCTATAAACTGCAATTCTTACCTCCTCCTCTTATATTCATAAAACATCCTCAACCAGTAATGCTCTATCTTGAATGGCTCTTGGGCCTTGTATTCGGTGAAAATTTAGTAAAAAAAAAAAAAAAAAAAAAATTATCCATGTATGTATAGTATATCATTTTCTTTTTTACATATTACCAATTCTTCCAAAATCATAACCTGACACTTTTAGGAAAAAATAAAAAATTTCCATTTACTGCAAATAAATGACTATAAAGACACTGACACCAATTTCTCACAGGCAACACAATTTTCATTTCAATAGGACACTCTAGACACCAGACTAAGCTAACCAGCATCCCTAACACACGTTATCATAAAATACATCACAAAACAGGTTGTGTTGTACGCTCCTGTATGTCTGTACTGGTTTAGAATTAACAGAAGGTTCTAATTTATAGCACAAACACTAGAGGCCAACATTTCACAGTTTCTTGAAAATGTACATATATGTCAACAGCAGTCAATGTAAGTTTTGTAAAGGTGTATGTTTTGAAAATGCATATATACATCAACAAATGCAATGTAAGCTTTGTAAAGACATTTTGAAAATGCATATGTCAACAGAAGGCACTGTTAGATACATAAAGGCATATGTTTTGAATACACATATATACATCGGCAGAAGGCTATGTAATTTTTGTAAAGACATATTTTGAAAATGCATATATATGTTGACAGATGGCAGTATAAGTTTCATAAAGACGTATGCTTGGAAAATGCGTATATATATCAGCTGAAGTCAATGTAAGTTTTGTAAAGACATGTTTTCAAAACATATCTGTTGGCAGAAGGCAATGGAAGTCTTGTGAAGATATATATATTGTCATCCACAGATTGTTTTGTTGTCTCACAGCTCATCAGTGTGGCTAGACATCCTATTGCCTCAAGCTGGGATCAAAACCCAACTGATTTGATATCAGTCAGAGACTATACCCCTAAGCCATTGGTGCATGGGAGGGATAAAGGTGAATTTAGACATATTTATTTTTAGATAAACGTGCCAGTGACTGGAGAACTTGATTTATCTTAACAAAGAGTCTTGCATCAGCAACAGTAATAATCACTGTTTACAAAATTCACTTTTCTCCCCAAGGGCTCAACTGAAATAATTTTTTTGGGGAGCTTGTATATATTGTCATCCACAGACAGACTGTTTTGCTGTTTCACAGCTCATCAGTGTGGCTAGACATCCAATTGCCTCAAACCAGGATTATGTGTGTGTGTGTTCACATGAACACATGTTAATTCCTTGTGACTTAAATAACATTCAGAATCGCTGGTGCGGAAGTGCTAGAATTTGAATATTGGCGAAGTGTCTTCTGACTGTGAAACATGCTTGATTTTATTCCTGCCAGGTTTTGGTTGAAAGTTAAAACGTTCCATGCATGGGGATTGTACGTGACTTGGCAGCAACAAAAGAAGATCCAAGTGGAAAAATCTCATCAGTTGTGTAAGTAAAACAAAAAAAAAAAATGACCTTTTCATGCATAAATATTAGGGTTTTTGGAAAGTAATTACATATTTCACCAGTATGAATTATGAATCTACCAATCAAAGTTGAGTAGTGCAAAAGTGTTACTAGAATTAGTTTATCATCCCTTCTATCCAACAGTGTGTCACTTCTATTGTATTTTAGAGCTTAATCCCCAATGAGGATTAACTTTAAAAAGCAAAAGGATGAAATGTTTCAAACAAAAGATTTTTTTTTTTCCACTTTGTCATATGTTTTCTTAAAATTATTCTAGATATTTAAATATTTATATATCGTTTTCTCACATATGAAAGTGTAATGATGTAAAGTAGGTACCGCCACTAATTCGGTATATCTAAGGTTTAAATGAATTTTCATAAATGAAAAATCTTTCTTGAAGCTTTCATTTTATCTTTAATTGAAAGCTAAAGTATTAAATTTACTATTTCCAGTAAAGTGTATTTAAAATTACTAAATTTAAAATTTACTATTTCCAGTAAAGTGTATTTAAAATTATTTATTCTGTAGTGTATTTAAAACAGAATATTAGTAATTAACTAATAAAAAAATTTAGAGTACAAAATTTATTTTCTAGAAATTTCATGAAATTAAGTGGTGGGGTAACAGATGTAAAATATATATATATATATATATATATATATATATATATATATATATATATTTACCAAGAATTTTAAAAATAAATTCAAAAGTAAATAATTTCAAAAGTAAATTAATTCATTTGTGAATGTCCTGAAAGTTTCATTAAAATTCGACAATTATTTTTGCTTTCCTAATGTATTATTTTAACAGAAAATGTGCAAAAACATTTCTATTATGAGTTCTGTTACACTGTTGACACATAAAAAAACAAGATTTTTAACCAAAATTTCGAGCCTGTTGGAAAAGAGTAAAAAATTTTAAAATATAATTAAAAAATAGTTTGGTCTTTCCTTTTAGTAATAACAAACTTTTTGATAATAAATCCTTGTTTTTATTAAGTTTGGGGCCTTTTTTTCACCATGCTATACTGTTTTTTTTTTTGTTTTTTTTTTTTTTTTCAGTAAATTAGTGAGGTACCTAATATAAAGGTATATATTTGATGTTTAGAGTGATGCTGAGCAAGTTTATTTCCTGGAACAAATTGCTTATGTAGTTTAAGCCTCATTAGGTTTCCTTGTACAAATCTTAATAAATAATTATATCTGTATTTTAATTTTGTTTCCTTTCATTTACTTAGATAACCAAAACCAGCTTAAATACAGATTTCTTGCCTGGAAATTTTATGTCCAAGAGCAGCAGAGAAAATTCCAGCTTCTTCAAAAGGCAATGCAGTTCAACAAGCAAAAATGTTACAGGTGATGCTGTTTTTGTGCTAAAAAGCAACAATAAGATAGAATAAAACTAGCAATAGAATAATAGTAATACTAAATATGGCAAATTTGAGCCTTTGTGCATGCAAGAAAACATTGTGTCAAAAGTACGATTTTTCCCTTGACACCACTATTATTTTAACTACCTTCACTCCTCAGCCAAGTTTATTGTTTTAAAAAGTGACGATTAGAATTGTAAAACCTAAACATATGATGAAAGTGAATATATATAAATATATAAAATCAGGAACACCAAAACTCAAGCTACCATGCTACCCAGGCTTTGACCGTTAGATCTCCTCAGGCAAGTAGAATGAAAGATCGGAGGTGTTATCGAAATGTAGACACCTTAGTAAATATTTATTGTGTATGTACGAACCTGGATGAGAGTATATATTTATTTTCCCCTCCTCCATCTTTTCCCTGCCTAAATTACAGTGTTTGTATATAATGGTAGTGGAATTAACTAAAATCTTTCATTCTACCTGCCTGAGTAGACCTAATGGTTGAAACCTGGGTAGCATAGTCTCTTGTGTTTTGCTGTTCCTGATTATATTTTGCTCTACAACTCAAATTTTGGGGGATTTCGTATTGACCGCTTTTTTGATTGCACCTTTTAAGTGCAGCTGTTTACAGCCTCCTTTTACAATATACTATTTTATATTGTGTTTTAGATTGAGATAGATATATATATATATACATACATACATACATACATATATATATATATATATATATATATATATATATATATATATTATAGTAAAAAAAGAAAGAACAGATATATAATCCGGTGTCTTATTGATATTTATTTTTACGAAACAGTGCTCAATGTAAATTTACAGAGCATAGATATTATAAATTAACTTATTCCTGCTACACAGGAATTACCATGTTTCAAAAACCAAAGCTCAAAACTTCAAAATTAATTATATAATTAAATTAAAAGCATTAGTTCTGTTTCATCTTCAAGCGAATTTTGGGAATATATATATACATATATAAATATAATATAAAAGTGAACACTGAAGTCAACACTCAGAGGCGACAGGTTGTTTGCTGCTAGATGCAATCATCGGCCTGACGATCGCATCTAGCATGAAACAGCCTGTCACCTCTGAGTGTTGACTTTAATGTTCACTTTTATATTATGTTTACATACAGTCTATCTCTGATTTTGAGCACTTTATCCCATAAATATAGCACACCTTAAAACTATATTTCTTTATATATATATATATATATATATATATATATATATATATTTTTTCCTTGAGAATTTACAACAAAAATATTAAGCATTATTTAATTCTCCTGCATATAAATCTGCTATGAATTTCATGATTCTGGATAAAATACAATGGTATCTGCAATATTATTGGTCCTCACCTGGCACTTTCTCTACTGCTGTAACATAACTTCCCTGTGATTTTTGTATATATACTTTCACATTAATTGTTCTGATGAATTTTCCACTATTGTACCTAGACTTTGTAAATTTAAGCATACAACTAGATTAGCAGCAAGGCCTCATCATTTTACAGTTGAAATGGCTAGACGTCAATGTAAGTTCTATGCTAACAGTTTTTCCTCTCGCACTTCTCCCCTGTGGAACTCTCTTCTGACTTCTTGCTTTCCAGTCAAGTTTGATCTTCAAAAATTTAAATGTAATGTCAATCATTATTTTCTATTTTCTTAATTCCAGTTCTTTTATTGTTCTCGCTCCTTAATAACTTTTTTCTTGATATTCTCATACACACAGTAGCTTTGCATCTTAGTGGCTTTATTGCCTTGCTTGGTATGAAATGATTAAAAACCAGTCCTTGGCCCTTCTGCAGGTGTACATCCTGGGTATGACGATAAACTACATCCGCGTCTTGGGTAAGACGATAAAACTACATCCAACAGCAAGGCTTTGAGGAGCATGGAAACATTTCGTAATTGCTGGTGTTCCCAGGTCCACCCTGACCCAGGGTGATAGCACCTGTTAGGGTCCCAGCTATGGGCAAATAGTTAACCCCGAAACTGAGGTAAAAAGAAGCATAAAAGTGTAAAAAATAGGTTTTAATACTAGAAATACTTTGTAAAAAATTATTACCAGAAATTAATTTTTGAAGGGAAAAAACTATTACCAGCAATATATTTTTGAAAAAAACATTACCATCAATACGTTTTTGAAAATTATATTACCAGCAATACATTTTTGAGGAAAAAAATATTACCAGAAATAGATTTTTGACAAAAATATTACCAGGAAAAAATAGTTGTCGGCATTAAATAACCCATTGAGGTTGATATGCCGTAAAACAAACCAAACGAAACCTTCAGCAGGTGTCTTGTCAAATCTAGTAAGCCTCTTCAAGGAATTTTAAATAGTTTGTGTCTCCAGACATTTTTTTTTTTTTGTATGGATTAAAAAAAAAAATAATATTGGTAAAAGATTGGAACCAACAGGTATTTGCACTTAGGTAAATATAACGAACCTAACAGGAATTGGAACTTAGCTCTCTGATTAACATTTCTGAACCATTATCCATCCCACTACCCCTGCATCCAAGCTTACAGCACCTGGTATTCCCCAAGTGGTCACCCATCTAGGTACCGAACAGGCTCAACATTGCTTAACTTCAGTGATTGTATGGGAACTGTTGTTTCAATGTAATGTGGCCATTAGTCTATTATTGCACTAAATAAGCTTCTATGACACTTCTAAGATTTTCGTAACATAGTGCAAGAAATTTTGCTGAGAACTTTTGTTTCAACCAAATATTATATTAAATTTTTATTGTAGAAATGTTTTGAAAATTTGGCAAGAGCAGAAGTCAAAGTTCGATGCTGAAAAAGAGTTAACCTTCAAGGCAGATCTTTGGAGAAAACGCCGCCTTCAAAAATTGGTAATTTTAATTTTAATTTCTTACTCTTTGACTTTTGAGATAGACAAGGCCCACATCTGATCTGGTGCTCCTGCTATATATTTAGAGATTCCTGATAAAATCTAAAGAAGAATCTGCAATGTTATTGGCCTTGACCTAACATCTCTGCTTCAGTCACTTTTCCATTGCTGTAACATAGCTTTCATATGTCTTTCTATAAATACTTTCAGGGTATTTGTCCTCATGAACTTTCCTTTATGGTACCTAAACTTTATGCAGTCATTACAATTGAAATGGATAGATGTAACCATAAGTTCTATGCTAACAGTTTCTTCTATCGCACTTCTCGCTTGTGGAACACTCTTCTGGCTTACCACTCAACTTTGATTTTCAAATATTTTGGTGCAATTTGGGCTCGCAACCTTTAGTCAACTATCTAAGCCAGAGGTCCTCAATCAGTGTCCATACGGACACTAACAGTTTATGTAACATTACTGGAATTCCACCCCCCCAATATCAAATTGGGGTCCATAGTAATATTTTAGGTGGTCCATAGAGCAATTTTACTTCAGAACAGTTGTTACAACTGAGAATTGGAATTCCCACAGTAATCTACGCCATATTAAAATACTAAAGATAGAAAAGCAGCTCTAAAATTAGCAGAAAACAAGGTCAAGTGATGTAAATTAGCGTCCCTTTTACTGTACTGAATGTTTTAATTGTAAAAGTTGAAAAAAACTGAGAAGGATATATCAAGGAAGGATTATCTATTTATTTATATATATATATATATATATAAAACAGAGGATGTCTGTGTGTCTGTCTGATACCTTTTCACTTGAGTTTAATCTAACCAATTTTGACCAAACTTGGCACATACATTGTATAATGTAAGACATAGGTTCTTAGCATAAAAAAAATCAATAATAAAGCCTATCAAAACTTGATAGATACAACTTTTTTCCTCCGATTTCATTCAAACTCGGGTATGTAGGTTACTTACATCATGATGAGCTCAAAAATAGCTCATTTTTATTTCTATGCCACTGCGTTTAGCAAAAAACCACAAAAAATGAAAAATCGATTTCAACACAAATTTTAAACTAAAAACTCCCTCAATTTTCAAGCAATCTAATACAGACTTCACTTAATTGTAGCCAACAATAAGTTGATTGTTTACCAATCATTTAACTTGATAATTGAGTCCACCCATATAGTGAAAACCCACAAAAATAGCAAAACATGGCGATTTTTACTGGTTTCTTTCTTATTTCTCGTTGATCTTTCAACCAATTTTTATCAAACTTAACAATTGCTTTATAAATGTATCCTCTTTTACATAATTGGTAGCACACTGACAAACTGAATTTCAGAAACTTCAAAATAATTGTGGTCTGAAGTGTTTTCATGTTGCCTGTTTTGCTCCTTCATGTCCTCGGCTAACTTTGAATAAATACAGACTACTTGTTATATCAATAACTGCATTAATTCAAAATGTTTTTTAATGAAAGTACTTTAAAGTAATTGAAGAAGATACTCTGTTACATCTAAACCTGATGTTGTTTTTGCTCCATTCTAATTGATTGGCATCCTGGTTATGACGTTAAACTACATCTGTATCCTGGGCCAGACAATAAACTGCGTCCAACAGCAAGGCCTCTGATAATACGTTTTTGAAAAATAATATTACCAGCTATACGTTTTTGAAAAAATAATATTACCAGCTATACACTTTTGAGGAAAAGAAAATATTAACAGAAATAGATTTTTGACAAAACAAAAATATTACCAGGAAAAAAAAGTTGTCGGCATTAAATGACCCATTGAAGTTGATATGCTGTAAAACAAACCAAACCTAATTGAATGCTTTTCCTGATCGACCAGCTGGGTATGAATAAAGGAACATTATATAAAGATTATAATTTATTATGTAAGTTAAATAATTTATATATTAATAATAAATAATAATATTAATTTTAAATATTAATAAAATAAAATATTAATATAAATTTATTAATTTCATAAGATTCAACATTGTGAAAAGGCATGATCTTTGACTATCATCGACATCGATGGTGCCAAATATAAAAAACATTACAGAGTAGCAACAACCACACAGATCTGATTGAATAAATCTGCACTTTTGTTAAAAAATTTATTAAAGACTCGCATATTTTAAAATGGTTATTTTACTAGTGTATATCATTATTATTATTATCCTCCTATGGTTGGTCGGGACTCCATTGACAATCCCTCCCCACACTATTCGGTCCTGTATTGTTGTCCACGGATCTCGAATGTCCAATCCTGAATCCCGAGCTATGGTATTAGTGTACATAAATGTTCCATAGAATTTAGTTAGGAATTTCTACAGTAATCTACGACATTTTAAAATACTAAAAATAGAAAAATAACTCTAAAACTCGCAGAAAATGAGACCCAGTGATGTAAGTAAGCATCCATTTTATTCTACTGTATGTTTTCATTGTACAAGTTGAATGAAAACTGAGAAGGAAAAAAAAAAAGATAGATTATATAAGGAAAAATTATATAGTGATTATAATTTATTATATAAATGAATTTAATGTAATAATAATAATAAATAATTTTTGAATTTATTAATTACTCACATATTTTAAAATGGTTTATTACGAGTTATTTTACTAGTGTACATAAATGTTCCATAGAATTTAGTTACTAAATACAACTTTATTTTCATTAAATTACTTTTACATCAAAATAAAGCATATACATTTACTATTTCTATAATACAATTCATAAACTTATCTATTAGTAGAAAATAAAATAAACTTTTTTTTTTTTTTTCATTGAATGGTTATGGGAGTCCACCAAAAAAATTTAAGAGTAAAAGTGGTCCATGGGTAAAAAAAAAAAAATGGTTGAAAACCACTCATCTAGAGACTTTAGCTTTTAATGGAGATATATTAACCCTGTTGACTGGAATAAGATCACCCAGTGGAGCTCTATAAATGTCAAGGCTTTTTCTCTCTATAGGTTTTTATTTTTTGGGGCTGTTTGCCTGGGGAACCTTTGTGTTATATAAGAGCAAGTGTCATTGCCAACACTGTGGTTTGAAACTAGATCGCCAGTGAGTAACACAGGCGATTCCATTATTAAGTAGATCACGTGATCATAAAGGAAGTGAATAAATACGAAGTAGCGTAATGTTCACTTTCCTTGTCTATCCACTATTGCTATATATTCGCTCTCTCTACTCTAGCACCATATGGATTACGATTCTCTTCTGATAATTATAGTATTTGGCGATTACTACTTGGACAAGTATTACTAGTGTGGATATTATTGGAAGGCGTCACTACCAGTACTGGCATCTACAAAGTCTCAGATATAATGAGCAGTCTTGGAAGTGATAACGAGCTTTTGCTTGACATAGCAAAAGTGACAAGCGAAGCCGTCCAACATCACAAAACTTTGTCAATCAATCAGCTTTAAAGATTTTTGACAGTTACTCAATTGCCGAGAAAGTCAAGCAAAGTTGCCAAGAAAGTTAAGCAAAGTCGAATAGAAGAAAAAAGACGACTAGGAAGTCTAAATGACCAGACACTATAAGACTATTATTTAAAATACAATATCGGTTGTCAAAGTCAGATCTCTGTTCAATATAGTACTATTGAATAGTCACCAAGATCAACAGGCTGAATTCTTTTATATTTCTTTCTGTGAGGATTCCTGAAGAATATGGTAAATGGCATAAAAGTGTATTATCAACTTCAAATCTGCATTGTTTACTGATGGCCATAGAAAAAAAACGTTTGTATTTCTCTTCCAGACTTTACAGAAATGGCAGTCCGCACTTTGTGCTAAAGAAAAACTCTTGAGGAAGCAGCAAATTGCTTCAGATCATCGTGACCGACATCTGTTACAAGAAACCTGGATAAAATGGTTTGATTATGTAAGCCAGCGAAGACGAAAATTTGACTTAAAGGGTTAGTGATTTTTATTTCTTGGCCCATTGACAACTATAGTGGGTTTTGTTATACTAATTTTCAGAATAGGAAATAATGTGGGCCTTGTGCCAAGGAAAGAGTCACCACTTTTATGAAATTTCCAGTAGAGCAGTGCTTTAGATTAAATCTTTCCATCATCAAAAATCTTCAACTGTCCCAAAATCAAAAGATTGTTTTTTTAACGTTATCATTCATACATCTTAGTCATCATCATCATCATCATCATTAACTCGGTACATTTTGCACTGCTGTATTCACCACTCCCCTAATTGGGGTTCATAGTGACATTCAAGGCAAAATCGTGCAATGGCTTGCCAGTTCCTTTTGCACCAGCGATGTTAAGGATACCTCATCCCTCCTCTTAGAAGTTCCTCCACCCACTAGTAAATCCATTGACCTCTGAGGCACAGCTCTTACACCCAGGCTGGTGACTGGGGAATGGCCATTTGGCACAGGTGGGTTGGGGAGAGGTGTTTCCCTTCACCAGATGGATTGGGAAGCCCCTCCAACTACCCTCACACGTTTTAGAGTGTAACCATCATAGTGCCCATGCAACTTCTTGGAGCTATGTTTGTGAGTTGGATGTAGGCCTTGAACCAGCACAGTACTGCATCCGAATTTGAAGGGCTGACTGTTTCACTGCAAAGATACTACCACTGAGGATACACTCCACTTGTTAGTAGCATAATAAAAATACTAGATTGGCAGCTAGGTCTCACCATTTTACAGTTGAAATGGCTGGATGTAACAGTAAGTTCTATGCTAGCAGTTTTTTCTCACACACTTCCCACTTGTAGAACTGTCTTACAGGTTCTTGCTTTCCAATCAATTTTGATCTTCAAAAATTTAAATGCAAGGTCAATTGTTATCTTCTGTCTTCTTAATTCTTGTTCTTTTATTGTTCTCTCTCTTTAATAATTTTTTTTTTCTAAATTTCTCTTACACTCAGTATCCTCTTGCGTCTTGCTTTGGTTGAAATTGTCTTCATATTTGTTATCTTCGATGTGAACATACCCTGAACTTGGCAGCTTCAGTGAACACCAACAAGCCATTTTTACAAAAAACAACAAAACACAACATGGGGTCGATTGCTTGTTTAGCAGATCTGTCATTATGGTAGGGTTTGGCCACCAAAGTACAATCAAATCAATGAATTTTTTTCTTTTTTTTTTTTTTTTTTTTTTTCCAGTTAAAGCCAAACAGTTTTCAGAATCTTCCATCATTTGTCATGCTTTTGGACAGTGGGCAGTCCAATTTAGCCATCATCAAATGGTCTATAAAAATATTAAACACTTTCAACAGCTCCAAGAACACCTTCTATTGCGACAGATATTGGCTCGTTGGAGACATTGTATCCTTTTACTTATTTCAGCAGCAGGCATGTCTTTCGCTTGTGAATGGTAAAGGAAGTGGGAGTAAAATCTGACCCTGAATTATTAGTATAAAGTGGACCTATTTGCTCCTGTATAAACTGGACTTATTTTGACTCGCATCTAGACTGGACTTATTTTGACTCGCGTCTAGACCGGACTTATTTTGACTCGCGTCTATACCGGACTTATTTTGACTCGCATATAAACCGGACTTATTATGACTCGCATATAAACCGGACTTATTATGACTCGCGTCTAAACCGGACTTATTTGTAACTGGACCTATGTCTTAATTCTTAACATAAATTTATGTCCTATAAGACTAAACATAATTTAAACTAATTCATACATCATGTGTGAATAGATATGCGTATATGTTATGGACACATACATAATGCACATGAATTGGGATTATGTATGGATTAGAATCTGACAATGATAGAATAATGAACAAATAGGAAACGTTTATAAATTTAACATGCTTCACTTTTATTTAAACTTCATCAGAAATTAAATATGGAGAAGGATTGAAAATTCTGGTATTTTTTATTTTTGTGTTGTTCTTTTTTCATTGGTTAAGTAGACATCACGTGTATATATGCGTTTGTGTGTATATTTCTTGTGTGTTTATGAAGCATAATTCCAGTTTTGGTCTATTCAGGGTTTGGTTGATAATGTCTGTATAATTAATAAAAATAAATATTTTCCCATCAATATACACATGCCAAACATTTATATCATCAACTTTTATCAAATCCATACTTAAAGAATCTAAGATCAGACTAACCACAACTGGTGTAATCTAAATTTCTTATATCTGTAGTCATGTTACCTTAAAGGACAAATACCTGTGAGGTCTGTTTAACCCAGTGTTTCTTAACGTGGGTGCTGCTGCCTTCTTGTGGGCTCTGTTAATTATTTTTGCACTGCGTGTCATCTTGCTATGAAAGATGAATTCAGTATAATATTCAAAATTTAATTTGACAGTGGGGGTGGCCTTGACAAAAATATTTGCACCCAAATGGTGGCACTGGTTTGTGTGTATATTTCTTGTGTGTTTATGAAGCATAATTCCAGTTTTGGTCTATTCAGGGTTTGGTTGATAATGTCTGTATAATTAATAAAAATAAATATTTTCCCATCAATATACACATGCCAAACATTTATATCATCAACTTTTATCAAATCCATACTTAAAGAATCTAAGATCAGACTAACCACAACTGGTGTAATCTAAATTTCTTATATCTGTAGTCATGTTACCTTAAAGGACAAATACCTGTGAGGTCTGTTTAACCCAGTGTTTCTTAACGTGGGTGCTGCTGCCCTCTTGTGGGCTCTGTTATGTTGAAAAAGGGAACTGGGAGTTTTTATTATTTCATTGAGGATGGGGTGGACATACTCGGTGGGGTGTTGGGCATTTATCCTTTTTTTTTTGTTTTTTTTTTTTATAATTTTAAAAAATTATTCAATAGTGGCTACAAAAAGAAATTTCTGAAAGGTATCTAAAGTTGTGGGAATCTATCAAACTTTTTCTTTATTGCTTTTCCAACTTCCTATATGGCTGAATGCGTTTTCAACACAGCTTCTTACGAAACAAAGAAACAGCCTACAAATTACAAACAAAGAGATCTATGATTACTTCTAAGCAGCATGGAACCTAGAGTAAGAAACTTAGCCAGTAGGCACCAAAGTCAACCGTTTCATTGAAAACATTGAGAATTTTAATCATTGGCATTTATAATAAAAAGAAAATATTAAAATTATTTTTGCACTGCGTGTCATCTTGCTATGAAAGATGAATTCAGTATAATATTCAAAATTTAATTTGACGGTGGGGGTGGCCTTGACAAAAATATTTGCACCCAAATGGTGGCACTGGGTGAAAAAGATTGGGAAACGCTGACTTAACCGATGAAAAACACAGTAAAACATAACAGAATTTTCTTCTCCTCCATATTTAATTTCTGATGAAGCTTAAATAAAGCCGAAACATGTTAAATTTATAGATGTTTCGTATTTGTTCCTTATCCTATAATAATTATTCTATATTTCAGTTCAGTTAATTTAATGTGAAAACCTTTGTTGTTGTTATAAATTACCAAGATTCACCATGGAATTTCCATAGATGCTGCCAGTTTAATAGAAATATCCTTGACTTTTGTGGAAGATGTTTTGAATCAGAGACAGAAGAAGTTAAATATCCAAAAGGCTGAATTCCATTATCGACAGAGACTTTTGGTCAGTTTTCATTTTTCTTTGTCAAGAATTTTGTCTTTGTCAATTTGTGAATGACCTGTGCATTTCTTTCTTATCCTTTTTTTAAATTTCAAAATTAAGGATCCCTGAATCAAAATAAGGTGTCCTTATATGGCACTCAAGTAATGCCTGTTGTTCTTGAATTACAACAGTATAGCTTTTTATTTTAATGCCATACCCCTCCAGGATGTTAGTGATCATGACTCTCACAGATCCCCATATTATATGTGAACTGTGCATTTTAGGAAAGATTGTGGAGTTGTTTTCCCATTGCCTTCTCCATGGTTTCAAATTCTGGATTTTCCTTCTCTTAGATTGGTTGCCATTCAAAGCTTATTGACTTTGTCAATCTGCGAATGAATTGTATTTTTCAACAAGGTAACTTGGTTATTAGATATCAGTTTTTAAATTTCGAGGTGATGATTTGGAATGGATTGGTGTGTGTTATTCTAATCCTTATTTTTCCATGCAGGAATATTTGTTGAGAGGCTAGGTGTGACCTTAAATTGGACAGGTCAGTGCATGTGTTTTTGATTCCATTTCTGATGTCAGACGAATATGTTTTGGTTATGGAGCAATGGCTCTGAATGAAATGGGTTAAAATCAAAACATAGGATTTGGTCTTTTTTAACCCCGACTTTAAACAATGGAAAATTGAGTTATTTTGGCATGTGAACTGTTTGATATGTGGGCAAAGAATTATGTATAAATTCAGCACGATTTTAGGATAGAGCATGACTATTACTATAGAGACTCGACCAACGGGGCTTAGATGTGTTTGGGAAGAAAGGGAGGGGTTATATTTTTTTTTTTTTTAGCTTATTTGCAATTTCATTGCTTAGACTCCTGTATTTGAAATGAATGTTTTTAATAAATGTAATACTTTTAAATGGGCTGACAATTTAGATTTGATGCTCACAAGTTAACATGATGAAAAGAACAAAACCATGTTGAGAAATAAGAATGCAAACATTGTTTCCCCATATTATACATAGGTGTTTTATTCAAGGCTTTGCCTACTCATCCGGGTGGGTAGATGATACTTGGGCCAACCTTTGCTATGGCAGTTCTTCCTGCTACCAACTCCATGCCCATCTACTATCCCAACATGGTGACTGACAATACAAAAAGGGAGGCTTCGGGACCATGCAGTGGACACATCTGTTTCTCACCTAGGGTGGACCAGAACTCTCCTCAATCCCAAACATGACTGTTAATATAGACCAGCATCTGGATTTGCCCCATTTCCGGTTTTGTTGCCACTTGATCTCTTTACTTCCTCAGTTAAAGTAAATGCTGCTTAGAAGATCACACTTTAAAAGTAGATACCTCCAAAAACTTTCTTAAAAAAAAAAAAGCATGCCATTATAAAAAAAAAAGACCCCAGACTTGATAAAAATAAAGTTTTTATCATCAAAATGTTTGTTATTATTAAGAGGAAAGTATTTTTTGAACATTTTATTAAATTTTTTTGATCCTTTCTAGCACATTGAAAATTTGGATTAAAAAATCTTGTTTTTCTTGCAGGTAGGCCAAAGATTCATATGAGTATTTTTAGCGTCTTTTTTAGTGTTATAAACACATTTTTTGGAAATTCTTCCAAAGATCAAATAGTTGACAATTTCGATGATGTTTTCATGTGCCACTGAGCTGTCGGCCTGTGGTCAACTCCCAGTCGTAGCATGAAGCTGTAATGTTTCTTCCGCCAGCGTTTTGGAGTTGACTCTTAGTCGCTGCCACCAGCCTGTGTCCCGGTCGATCGGTGGTCGTCGCTACCCAGTAGAATCCCTTGGTCAGGGTACCAATATGTGACACTGGCCCATCCAGGGTCAAATTCTGGTCGCCGATGCTAATGGCTTCACACCAGCAGCAACCGGTTCGATACCAGCTCCGTTGTTCCCAGCTCACTTCCAACATCTGGTTACCTAAGTAACTGCTTCGATCTCAAGTCTAACCTACCCACGTTGTGATTTTGATCTTAGGTAGACGAGATCAATCAGGCATTAGGCCATAGTGTAAGTTGAGTCCAGACTGAAGGTGATATCGCACAAGCGTAAAGAAAAAGAAGCAAAATAAAAGAAAAACCCAAGAGGTTCAAGTATGTTAAGAAATAACAAATTAACTTTATCCTTCTGTTATATACAGGAGCGTGTTTTTTTCCCAGCCCGTTTTCTACGGAGTGTGACACTTCTACGTTTCAAGCAAGTTTTGTTATCTTAAGTCAACTGATTTAGTTCTTAGGTACTGGCTTGGTTTCGTTCATCAGTATAACTTGCTATTGGTAGGATAGGCGAAGTCGGAGGTCGTGGAATCTCTCGGTCAGCTTCTGCGAGGCAACACTCTGGCTCCCACTACTCAAACTGAACTCATTAACAGAACGTTGAACGGCTAGAGGACGTTCGTTTATATGGGTACCAACCAAAAACCAGTGCGGGGTTAGACGTGGCCTGGGTTCTCAGTAAATCTCGATTTCCATCAAGAAATCTCTTTGTTGTCAGGCCAGAAAAATTGATTACTTCCCATTTTTGGAATCACTTTCCATTTTTTTTGTGGGGGTGTCTCTTTCATCCATGAGGGGAGGTCGGAGGAGAGCTATCCTCCTAAACTCTTCCTCTCTCAAACTGAGTGAGCATTAATAACTTCTCCGTCCTTCTCATCCATTTACCTCTGCTTATCACCATTGCTACCACTTGACCAATGGCATCCCAGCCGTGCGGGTGTGGTTAAGCGGGCCTCCTTAAAATTATAACCCAGAATTTTTGTTTACAAAATTTTTAGGAATCCCACATTGCCACTTAAAATCTATCCGATCTTTTGGTCACTCAGAATCCACTTAGCCAGCACTCTTTACAAATTCCATCAATCACTGTCAAAATTTGCCATCTGGTCCCTTCATGAAGTTAGCTTTTACTGGAACCCTTGTTTTCTTGAGAAATTAAATTCTGTATCTCCCAAATCTCGATTCTTCCACACTATCTTTCTCATGCCCCAAATTTTCACAAATGCCATATGCTACTCAACGAGTCTGCACCCGAAGGCGACACATTGGTAAAGTAAATAATAACAATCCTTTCCACCCCATATCGGGATAAATTTGGCCTTGCCTTTCCGACACTCAAGAAAAAAAATGATATGTTGGGAAGATAATTAATATTGATTCTCCCTACCCTGTATCGGCAATCATCTCAGGCTGAAATTTTTATGACTGCCATATGGTCTGTCCAATATCTCAATGCTTTGCTATTTCTAAATTCTCCTTTTTACCTCAGCAAGGCATTTCTTTACAACAATATTAATCAATGTGTCAAAATCTCACATATGGCTTTTCTACAGGTCTACTGTCTTTTATGAACATAACTTTTTCAGAAATAAAATCAAATCTTTTTAATATCAAATGGTATATCTTTCAGGATAGCTTCTTTCCGTCCTCAGTATTTCTTGTTTTAATTTCTATGGTTAATTAGTTAGCCAATTACCATAGCTAAATAGTGTCACATTTGGGACTTGTTCAAAAATGAATTAAATTATTTTTGAATTTTTTATTTTTTAGAAAATCTTGGTAAAATATTTTTTTACATCTGTTACCTCCAATTACTTAATTTTATGAAATTATGAAAAATTAAAATTTCTGTCTCTTCATATTTATATATAGCAGGACTCCTTGGAGAATTTAAATCATAAATTTGTTTATGTCAA